>CAWVPR010000015.1:0-5000 GCA_963932025.1 Erebia epiphron | reverse complement strand
CTACCGCCCCTACTCCCCCGGGTAGGACCGAGGAGGCACCCTCTGGGTCGCGGCCTCCTCCCCGCAAGGACGGGGACAGAGGTGGATGTCCAGGGGCCACCCCTGCTGCTGCCGCTGTGACCTCCGTGGAGGAGATCTGCCGGGCGGTGATGTTGCAGGTCGGCGGGATGCTGAATGCCCGCCTGGCCTCCATCGAGGATAGACTCCTCCCGGAGCAGTCCGTGAGGCCACCTCTGGTCTCCGATAGAAAGAGAGGTGGACCCACGTACGCAGACGCGGCGTCGAGGCCTGCTCCGGGACCCTCCGGAGCAACGAGAGCGAGGGCACCCCCGCCGAGAGCGGCGCCGGCCCATAGCCCGCCTAGCGGGCCCGCAGGACGTGTCCCGGCTCAGGGCCCAGCGGGGCCAACGCCGAAACCGCCCGCGACACGGACGGAGAAGGAGGTCCCGCTTCCTTCCTCTTCTTCCCCACCTTCCGAAATAAGGGAGCCGAGGAAGACGAAGAAGAAAAGGAAGAAGAAGAAAAAGAAGGGAGGGCAGGGTGGCCAGGAGCCTGGCCCGCAAGAACGGCGGCAAAAGCAGTCGCAGCAGCCGTCGTCGGAGTGGACGAGGGTCGGTCCTGGGGGGCGTCCAGAGGCGAAGGGTCGTGCCCGCAAGCCCCGCAAGCTCCGCACTCCTCAGTCGTCGGCGGTGGTATTGACGCTGCTGCCGGCGGCAGAGGAAAGGGGCGCGACCTATGAGAAGGTGATCGCCGCCGCGAAGGCAAAGATCGACCCAGCGGTCCTGGGGGTCCAGGGGGTCCGATTCCGGAAAGCGGCAACTGGGGGCCGTATATTTGAGTTCCCCGGTGCCGAAGCCTCCAGCGCGGAGAAGGCGGACTCCCTGGCCACTAGGCTCCGGGAGGTCTTGGGCGACGAGGTCGTCCGAGTCACCCGACCTGTAAAGTCGGTCGACTTGCGGGTGTCGGGTTTGGACGACTCCGTCACCAGTGCGGAGGTGGCGGCGGCGATCGTCAGGGCCGGAGAATGCCCTGCGGAGCAGGTGCGAGCCGGTGAGGTGGGGGCTAGGCGCGACGGGCTGGGCGCAGTGCTGGTGCGCTGCCCCGTCGCAGCCGCCAAGAAGATCGCGGCAGGAGGGCGCCTGACGGTGGGGTGGGTGTCCGCCCGGGTCGAGCTGCTGGACGAACGCCCCTTAATGTGCTACAGGTGCCTAGCACCCGGGCACATGGGCGCCCAATGTGCGGAGGGGGTCGACCGCAGCGGATTGTGTTACCGCTGCGGCCAACCAGGCCACAAGGCCCGCGGTTGCACTGCGGCGCTGCGCTGCATAGTCTGTGCGACGGCCGGGCGGCCGTCAGAACACCGGGCGGGTGGCAGGGCCTGCGTGCCCCCGCCTAAAGGGAAGAAGGGAGGAGGGAGTGGCGACAGGCCTTCTCCCCCAACCCAGCAAGCGGAGGCGCCGCGAGGGGCAGAGGAGGTTCCGATGGCCACTGAATCGTAATGGACCTGAACCTCCTCCAGGCGAACATCAACCACTGCGCCAGGGCTCAGGACCTTTTGTTCCAGAGCATGGCGGAGTGGTCGATTCACGTGGCCGTGGTCGCCGAGCCCTACCGCGTCCCATCCGGGGACGAATGGGTGGGAGACAGGGACGGAGTGGTGGCGCTGACGTCCCGTCCCGTGGTGGGTTCCCCGGCCTTCGTCGACGTAGTCCGAGGTCGGGGATATGTCTCTGCCGTGGTGGGCGACATCCTGATCGTCGGGGTGTACTTCTCGCCGAATCGGAGTCTCGCCGATTTCGAACAGTTCCTGGACGAAGTCGGCGTTCTGATCGGCAGGAGTCGCTCCGGCCGCGTGCTCGTCGCTGGAGACCTCAACGCCAAATCTGTGGCGTGGGGGTGTCCAGCGACGGACCCTCGGGGGCAGGAGCTCGCGGAGTGGGTGACGGCGACCGGCCTCGCGGTCCTCAACCGAGGGTCGGTTCACACTTGCGTACGGCGGCAGGGCGGCTCCGTCGTGGACGTCACCTTCGCCGATGCCACTCTGGCGCGCCGTATCCGGGGTTGGAGGGTGATGGAGGACGTAGAGACACTGGCGGACCACCGCTACATCAGGTTCGCCGTCTCTGCGAGCGCAGCTACCGCGAGCGATGCGACTCGGCCCTCGCCTTCCGGTCCCCGTTGGGCTCTGAAGCGCATGGATCGGGACTTCCTGGTCGAAGCTGCCCTCGTCGAGGCCTGGTTCTCTGCGCCCCGAGAGGGCGGCCTGGGCGGTGTGGAAGCGGAAGCGGCGCGTCTCGGCGAGGCGATGGCGAACGTCTGCGACGGGGCGATGCCGAGGGTGCACTCCATCCCCTCGAGGAGAGCGGTGTATTGGTGGTCCGAAGAGCTCACGCTGCTGCGCAGATCCTGCGTGGCGGCGAGACGCCAATACACCCGCTGCCGCCGGCGGAGGAGACGGGACCCGACGGAGGAGGAGCGGCTCTACTCCCTCTACAGGGACGCTGTGAGAGCGCTGCGCGAGGCCATCGGTGCGGCCATGGATCTGGCGCACGAGGAGATGCTCGAGACTCTGGATGGGGACCCGTTTGGAAGGCCTTACAAGGTGGTCCGGAAGAAGCTCCGACCCTCGGCCCCTCCAATAACATCGAGTCTCGAGCCCCACGTCGTAGAGTCGGTGGTCGTGACCCTGTTCCCCGAAAGGGCCGACCACGGAGCGCCTCGCATGGCGCCTCCTCCTGAGGAGGGAGTCCGGAGCCCGGCTGCGCCCCCGGTATCGGAGGGAGAGTTGGCGGCGGCGGTGTTGCGCATGCGCGCAAAAAACACCGCCCCGGGTCCCGATGGCATCCCTGGCCGCGCCTGGGCTCTTGCTTTGGGGCCGCTCGAGCCGTGGGTCCGGGCCTTGTTCGAAGCTTGCCTCGAGAGGGGCCAGTTTCCCGGGGCGTGGAAGAAGGGGAGACTGGTCCTGATCGGGAAGCCCGGCCGCCCGGCCCATGAGCCGTCGTCGTACCGACCGATCGTGCTGCTGAACGAGGTGAGCAAGCTCTTCGAGCGTGTTGTCGCCGCTCGCCTCGTTCACCACCTGGAGAGTGTGGGGCCGGACCTCAGCGACAACCAGTACGGTTTCCGCAGGGGCAGGTCCACCGTCGACGCCATACTGCGCGTGAGGGCCCTTGCGGAGAGTGCGGTGTCTCGGGGCGAAGTGTTGGTGGCGGTGTCTCTCGACATTGCGAACGCCTTCAACACTTTGCCCTGGAGCTGCATTCGGGAAGCGCTGAGGTACCACGAGGTTCCTCTGTACCTCGAGAGGATCGTGGACGCCTACCTCTCCGGGCGATCGGTCGGGTATCCGACCAGCGCGGACTGGTCGGAGAGGACGATGTCGTGCGGTGTTCCACAGGGCTCGGTTCTCGGGCCCCTCCTGTGGAACATCGGGTACGACTGGGTGCTGCGCGGAGCCTTGATGACGGGCGTCGACGTGATATGTTACGCCGACGATACCCTCGTCACGGCTCGCGGCAGCACCTTTCGGGAGGCTAGATGTAGGGCCACGGCTGGCGTGGCCCACGTCGTAGCGAGGATTCGGGCCTTGGGCCTGGAGGTGGCCTTGCACAAATCCGAGGCCCTGTGCTTTCATGGGCCTCGGAGGGCGCCTCCCGCCCGGTCCGAGTTGGTGGTGGGCGGAGTGTCCATCGGTGTCGAGCGTACGATGAAGTACCTAGGACTCGTCCTCGACAGCCGGTGGAGATTTGAGGAGCACTTTCGGCGTCTCGTCCCGAAGCTCGTGGGAGCCGCTGGAGCCCTTAGTCGGCTCCTGCCAAATCTGGGCGGGCCGGGCTCGCGGTGTCGCCGCCTGTACGCGGGCGTCGTGCGGTCCATGGCGCTCTACGGAGCGCCCGTCTGGTCGGACACTCTGACCGCCCAAACCCGGGCCCTGCTGCGGAGACCGCAGAGGGTCATGGCGGTCAGAGTGATACGGGGTTATCGGACCGTATCGTGCGAGGCGGCCTGTGTATTGGCGGGGACGCCGCCCTGGGATTTAGACGCCGAAGTGCTCTCGGCGGCGTATTGGCGTAGGGTGGATGCCCGCACACGGGGGACACACCCTACGCCGGCGCAGGATCGCGCCTGGCGGCGGCTGGCGGAGGCCGATCTCGCCGCTCATTGGCGGGACCGACTTCTGGCGCCGACTGCCGGCAGGCGGACGATCGAGGCGATCCGGCCCGTCCTGGAGCTCTGGACCGGCCGGACGCACGGGGTCCTCTCCTTCCACCTCGTGCAGGTTCTCTCGGGGCACGGCTGCTTCGGGAGATACTTGTGCAAGGTGGCGAGACGGGAGCCCACCGAGGTGTGCCACGAGTGCGGCCACGCGGAGGACACGGCGCAGCACACGCTGGAGTCGTGCGCCGAGTGGGCGCCCCAGCGCGCCGCACTCGCGGCAGTGGTGGGGCCGGACCTCTCGCTGCCCACCGTCGTCCGAGCCATGGTGGGTAGCGAAGAGTCCTGGGACGCCGTCGCCTCCTTCTGCGAGGAGGTGATGACCCGGAAGGAGGCAGCGGAACGGCTGCGTGAGGCAGACGCCAACGCGGACCCTCTCCGTCGCCGAAGGGCAGGGCGCAGGAGGCGTGCGCAAGACCGGCGACTTCCTCCCTGACAAGGGCTCCGGGCGGCAGACCCGCCGTCGTCATCGTCGTCGTCGTTGTCGCCCGTCGAGCCTCAGTCGCGGAGGAACGCAAGGGGGAGTCGGGGCTGCATGCCCCCCGGGGGAGGATCCGCCTGGGCGGATATCGCTGGCTGGGTCGCGGATGATTGCGCAAGTGTTCCCGTAACCCAGCCTTAAGGCGATGCGCAGGAGCGCCGCTGGGTTTTAGTGGGTATTCCGGAGTCCCGGTGAGTCCCACATACCCTCTCGAAAGCATCGTAGTTTCATACTGCCTGCTTCCGAGAGGGATGCCTAAACGCATTTCCCAGCGTTAAAAAAAAAAAAAAAGGTTAGGCTTGCT
>CAWVPR010000014.1:0-55913 GCA_963932025.1 Erebia epiphron | reverse complement strand
TGAAATTTTCGCAGGGCGTCGCTTTTCACCGGCTCCGTCGACCTGCAACAGAAAAACAAAATTAAATTTTTTCCAAATTTGGACATAGAAAAATTTCGGCTAAATTTTAAATTACCAAATTTTCTCAAATTTCCGACTTTTCCCGGCCCAGGCAGAGCCCGCGAGCGAGCATTCGTGCGCGCGGCCGATTTCCAGCGGTTTTCCGCGATTTTCCGCTAAGAAAAACGCGTTTTTACGTGGTCATTGACTTAGAAAATTTCGACACCGAGGTTACCTTATACCTCGCGTTCCCCATACAAAAACATCGATCGGTACACGAAAACTTAGGAAAGTCTCGCGCCGTCGCTCGATTTTCAACATTTTTCGCGTGAAATTTTCGCAGGGCGTCGCTTTTCACCGGCTCCGTCGACCTGCAACAGAAAAACAAAAATTTAATTTTTTCCAAATTTGGACATAGAAAAATTTCGGCTAAATTTTAAATTACCAAATTTTCTCAAATTTCCGACTTTTCCCGGCCCAGGCAGAGCCTGCGAGCGAGCATTCGTGCGCGCGGCCGATTTCCAGCGGTTTTCCGCGATTTTCCGCTAAGAAAAACGCGTTTTTACGTGGTCATTGACTTAGAAAATTTCGACACCGAGGTTACCTTATACCTCGCGTTCCCCATACAAAAACATCGATCGGTACACGAAAACTTAGGAAAATCTCGCGCCGTCGCTCGATTTTCAACATTTTTCGCGTGAAATTTTCGCAGGGCGTCGCTTTTCACCGGCTCCGTCGACCTGCAACAGAAAAACAAAAATTAAATTTTTTCCAAATTTGGACATAGAAAAATTTCGGCTAAATTTTAAATTACCAAATTTTCTCAAATTTCCGACTTTTCCCGGCCCAGGCAGAGCCCGCGAGCGAGCATTCGTGCGCGCGGCCGATTTCCAGCGGTTTTCCGCGATTTTCCGCTAAGAAAAACGCGTTTTTACGTGGTCATTGACTTAGAAAATTTCGACACCGAGGTTACCTTATACCTCGCGTTCCCCATACAAAAACATCGATCGGTACACGAAAACTTAGGAAAGTCTCGCGCCGTCGCTCGATTTTCAACATTTTTCGCGTGAAATTTTCGCAGGGCGTCGCTTTTCACCGGCTCCGTCGACCTGCAACAGAAAAACAAAAATTTAATTTTTTCCAAATTTGGACATAGAAAAATTTCGGCTAAATTTTAAATTACCAAATTTTCTCAAATTTCCGACTTTTCCCGGCCCAGGCAGAGCCTGCGAGCGAGCATTCGTGCGCGCGGCCGATTTCCAGCGGTTTTCCGCGATTTTCCGCTAAGAAAAACGCGTTTTTACGTGGTCATTGACTTAGAAAATTTCGACACCGAGGTTACCTTATACCTCGCGTTCCCCATACAAAAACATCGATCGGTACACGAAAACTTAGGAAAATCTCGCGCCGTCGCTCGATTTTCAACATTTTTCGCGTGAAATTTTCGCAGGGCGTCGCTTTTCACCGGCTCCGTCGACCTGCAACAGAAAAACAAAAATTAAATTTTTTCCAAATTTGGACATAGAAAAATTTCGGCTAAATTTTAAATTACCAAATTTTCTCAAATTTCCGACTTTTCCCGGCCCAGGCAGAGCCCGCGAGCGAGCATTCGTGCGCGCGGCCGATTTCCAGCGGTTTTCCGCGATTTTCCGCTAAGAAAAACGCGTTTTTACGTGGTCATTGACTTAGAAAATTTCGACACCGAGGTTACCTTATACCTCGCGTTCCCCATACAAAAACATCGATCGGTACACGAAAACTTAGGAAAGTCTCGCGCCGTCGCTCGATTTTCAACATTTTTCGCGTGAAATTTTCGCAGGGCGTCGCTTTTCACCGGCTCCGTCGACCTGCAACAGAAAAACAAAAATTTAATTTTTTCCAAATTTGGACATAGAAAAATTTCGGCTAAATTTTAAATTACCAAATTTTCTCAAATTTCCGACTTTTCCCGGCCCAGGCAGAGCCTGCGAGCGAGCATTCGTGCGCGCGGCCGATTTCCAGCGGTTTTCCGCGATTTTCCGCTAAGAAAAACGCGTTTTTACGTGGTCATTGACTTAGAAAATTTCGACACCGAGGTTACCTTATACCTCGCGTTCCCCATACAAAAACATCGATCGGTACACGAAAACTTAGGAAAATCTCGCGCCGTCGCTCGATTTTCAACATTTTTCGCGTGAAATTTTCGCAGGGCGTCGCTTTTCACCGGCTCCGTCGACCTGCAACAGAAAAACAAAAATTAAATTTTTTCCAAATTTGGACATAGAAAAATTTCGGCTAAATTTTAAATTACCAAATTTTCTCAAATTTCCGACTTTTCCCGGCCCAGGCAGAGCCCGCGAGCGAGCATTCGTGCGCGCGGCCGATTTCCAGCGGTTTTCCGCGATTTTCCGCTAAGAAAAACGCGTTTTTACGTGGTCATTGACTTAGAAAATTTCGACACCGAGGTTACCTTATACCTCGCGTTCCCCATACAAAAACATCGATCGGTACACGAAAACTTAGGAAAGTCTCGCGCCGTCGCTCGATTTTCAACATTTTTCGCGTGAAATTTTCGCAGGGCGTCGCTTTTCACCGGCTCCGTCGACCTGCAACAGAAAAACAAAAATTTAATTTTTTCCAAATTTGGACATAGAAAAATTTCGGCTAAATTTTAAATTACCAAATTTTCTCAAATTTCCGACTTTTCCCGGCCCAGGCAGAGCCTGCGAGCGAGCATTCGTGCGCGCGGCCGATTTCCAGCGGTTTTCCGCGATTTTCCGCTAAGAAAAACGCGTTTTTACGTGGTCATTGACTTAGAAAATTTCGACACCGAGGTTACCTTATACCTCGCGTTCCCCATACAAAAACATCGATCGGTACACGAAAACTTAGGAAAATCTCGCGCCGTCGCTCGATTTTCAACATTTTTCGCGTGAAATTTTCGCAGGGCGTCGCTTTTCACCGGCTCCGTCGACCTGCAACAGAAAAACAAAAATTAAATTTTTTCCAAATTTGGACATAGAAAAATTTCGGCTAAATTTTAAATTACCAAATTTTCTCAAATTTCCGACTTTTCCCGGCCCAGGCAGAGCCCGCGAGCGAGCATTCGTGCGCGCGGCCGATTTCCAGCGGTTTTTCCGCGATTTTCCGCTAAGAAAAACGCGTTTTTACGTGGTCATTGACTTAGAAAATTTCGACACCGAGGTTACCTTATACCTCGCGTTCCCCATACAAAAACATCGATCGGTACACGAAAACTTAGGAAAGTCTCGCGCCGTCGCTCGATTTTCAACATTTTTCGCGTGAAATTTTCGCAGGGCGTCGCTTTTCACCGGCTCCGTCGACCTGCAACAGAAAAACAAAAATTTAATTTTTTCCAAATTTGGACATAGAAAAATTTCGGCTAAATTTTAAATTACCAAATTTTCTCAAATTTCCGACTTTTCCCGGCCCAGGCAGAGCCTGCGAGCGAGCATTCGTGCGCGCGGCCGATTTCCAGCGGTTTTCCGCGATTTTCCGCTAAGAAAAACGCGTTTTTACGTGGTCATTGACTTAGAAAATTTCGACACCGAGGTTACCTTATACCTCGCGTTCCCCATACAAAAACATCGATCGGTACACGAAAACTTAGGAAAATCTCGCGCCGTCGCTCGATTTTCAACATTTTTCGCGTGAAATTTTCGCAGGGCGTCGCTTTTCACCGGCTCCGTCGACCTGCAACAGAAAAACAAAAATTAAATTTTTTCCAAATTTGGACATAGAAAAATTTCGGCTAAATTTTAAATTACCAAATTTTCTCAAATTTCCGACTTTTCCCGGCCCAGGCAGAGCCCGCGAGCGAGCATTCGTGCGCGCGGCCGATTTCCAGCGGTTTTCCGCGATTTTCCGCTAAGAAAAACGCGTTTTTACGTGGTCATTGACTTAGAAAATTTCGACACCGAGGTTACCTTATACCTCGCGTTCCCCATACAAAAACATCGATCGGTACACGAAAACTTAGGAAAGTCTCGCGCCGTCGCTCGATTTTCAACATTTTTCGCGTGAAATTTTCGCAGGGCGTCGCTTTTCACCGGCTCCGTCGACCTGCAACAGAAAAACAAAAATTTAATTTTTTCCAAATTTGGACATAGAAAAATTTCGGCTAAATTTTAAATTACCAAATTTTCTCAAATTTCCGACTTTTCCCGGCCCAGGCAGAGCCTGCGAGCGAGCATTCGTGCGCGCGGCCGATTTCCAGCGGTTTTCCGCGATTTTCCGCTAAGAAAAACGCGTTTTTACGTGGTCATTGACTTAGAAAATTTCGACACCGAGGTTACCTTATACCTCGCGTTCCCCATACAAAAACATCGATCGGTACACGAAAACTTAGGAAAATCTCGCGCCGTCGCTCGATTTTCAACATTTTTCGCGTGAAATTTTCGCAGGGCGTCGCTTTTCACCGGCTCCGTCGACCTGCAACAGAAAAACAAAAATTAAATTTTTTCCAAATTTGGACATAGAAAAATTTCGGCTAAATTTTAAATTACCAAATTTTCTCAAATTTCCGACTTTTCCCGGCCCAGGCAGAGCCCGCGAGCGAGCATTCGTGCGCGCGGCCGATTTCCAGCGGTTTTCCGCGATTTTCCGCTAAGAAAAACGCGTTTTTACGTGGTCATTGACTTAGAAAATTTCGACACCGAGGTTACCTTATACCTCGCGTTCCCCATACAAAAACATCGATCGGTACACGAAAACTTAGGAAAGTCTCGCGCCGTCGCTCGATTTTCAACATTTTTCGCGTGAAATTTTCGCAGGGCGTCGCTTTTCACCGGCTCCGTCGACCTGCAACAGAAAAACAAAAATTTAATTTTTTCCAAATTTGGACATAGAAAAATTTCGGCTAAATTTTAAATTACCAAATTTTCTCAAATTTCCGACTTTTCCCGGCCCAGGCAGAGCCTGCGAGCGAGCATTCGTGCGCGCGGCCGATTTCCAGCGGTTTTCCGCGATTTTCCGCTAAGAAAAACGCGTTTTTACGTGGTCATTGACTTAGAAAATTTCGACACCGAGGTTACCTTATACCTCGCGTTCCCCATACAAAAACATCGATCGGTACACGAAAACTTAGGAAAATCTCGCGCCGTCGCTCGATTTTCAACATTTTTCGCGTGAAATTTTCGCAGGGCGTCGCTTTTCACCGGCTCCGTCGACCTGCAACAGAAAAACAAAAATTAAATTTTTTCCAAATTTGGACATAGAAAAATTTCGGCTAAATTTTAAATTACCAAATTTTCTCAAATTTCCGACTTTTCCCGGCCCAGGCAGAGCCCGCGAGCGAGCATTCGTGCGCGCGGCCGATTTCCAGCGGTTTTCCGCGATTTTCCGCTAAGAAAAACGCGTTTTTACGTGGTCATTGACTTAGAAAATTTCGACACCGAGGTTACCTTATACCTCGCGTTCCCCATACAAAAACATCGATCGGTACACGAAAACTTAGGAAAGTCTCGCGCCGTCGCTCGATTTTCAACATTTTTCGCGTGAAATTTTCGCAGGGCGTCGCTTTTCACCGGCTCCGTCGACCTGCAACAGAAAAACAAAAATTTAATTTTTTCCAAATTTGGACATAGAAAAATTTCGGCTAAATTTTAAATTACCAAATTTTCTCAAATTTCCGACTTTTCCCGGCCCAGGCAGAGCCTGCGAGCGAGCATTCGTGCGCGCGGCCGATTTCCAGCGGTTTTCCGCGATTTTCCGCTAAGAAAAACGCGTTTTTACGTGGTCATTGACTTAGAAAATTTCGACACCGAGGTTACCTTATACCTCGCGTTCCCCATACAAAAACATCGATCGGTACACGAAAACTTAGGAAAATCTCGCGCCGTCGCTCGATTTTCAACATTTTTCGCGTGAAATTTTCGCAGGGCGTCGCTTTTCACCGGCTCCGTCGACCTGCAACAGAAAAACAAAAATTAAATTTTTTCCAAATTTGGACATAGAAAAATTTCGGCTAAATTTTAAATTACCAAATTTTCTCAAATTTCCGACTTTTCCCGGCCCAGGCAGAGCCCGCGAGCGAGCATTCGTGCGCGCGGCCGATTTCCAGCGGTTTTCCGCGATTTTCCGCTAAGAAAAACGCGTTTTTACGTGGTCATTGACTTAGAAAATTTCGACACCGAGGTTACCTTATACCTCGCGTTCCCCATACAAAAACATCGATCGGTACACGAAAACTTAGGAAAGTCTCGCGCCGTCGCTCGATTTTCAACATTTTTCGCGTGAAATTTTCGCAGGGCGTCGCTTTTCACCGGCTCCGTCGACCTGCAACAGAAAAACAAAAATTTAATTTTTTCCAAATTTGGACATAGAAAAATTTCGGCTAAATTTTAAATTACCAAATTTTCTCAAATTTCCGACTTTTCCCGGCCCAGGCAGAGCCTGCGAGCGAGCATTCGTGCGCGCGGCCGATTTCCAGCGGTTTTCCGCGATTTTCCGCTAAGAAAAACGCGTTTTTACGTGGTCATTGACTTAGAAAATTTCGACACCGAGGTTACCTTATACCTCGCGTTCCCCATACAAAAACATCGATCGGTACACGAAAACTTAGGAAAATCTCGCGCCGTCGCTCGATTTTCAACATTTTTCGCGTGAAATTTTCGCAGGGCGTCGCTTTTCACCGGCTCCGTCGACCTGCAACAGAAAAACAAAAATTAAATTTTTTCCAAATTTGGACATAGAAAATTTCGGCTAAATTTTAAATTACCAAATTTTCTCAAATTTCCGACTTTTCCCGGCCCAGGCAGAGCCCGCGAGCGAGCATTCGTGCGCGCGGCCGATTTCCAGCGGTTTTCCGCGATTTTCCGCTAAGAAAAACGCGTTTTTACGTGGTCATTGACTTAGAAAATTTCGACACCGAGGTTACCTTATACCTCGCGTTCCCCATACAAAAACATCGATCGGTACACGAAAACTTAGGAAAGTCTCGCGCCGTCGCTCGATTTTCAACATTTTTCGCGTGAAATTTTCGCAGGGCGTCGCTTTTCACCGGCTCCGTCGACCTGCAACAGAAAAACAAAAATTTAATTTTTTCCAAATTTGGACATAGAAAAATTTCGGCTAAATTTTAAATTACCAAATTTTCTCAAATTTCCGACTTTTCCCGGCCCAGGCAGAGCCTGCGAGCGAGCATTCGTGCGCGCGGCCGATTTCCAGCGGTTTTCCGCGATTTTCCGCTAAGAAAAACGCGTTTTTACGTGGTCATTGACTTAGAAAATTTCGACACCGAGGTTACCTTATACCTCGCGTTCCCCATACAAAAACATCGATCGGTACACGAAAACTTAGGAAAATCTCGCGCCGTCGCTCGATTTTCAACATTTTTCGCGTGAAATTTTCGCAGGGCGTCGCTTTTCACCGGCTCCGTCGACCTGCAACAGAAAAACAAAAATTAATTTTTTCCAAATTTGGACATAGAAAAATTTCGGCTAAATTTTAAATTACCAAATTTTCTCAAATTTCCGACTTTTCCCGGCCCAGGCAGAGCCCGCGAGCGAGCATTCGTGCGCGCGGCCGATTTCCAGCGGTTTTCCGCGATTTTCCGCTAAGAAAAACGCGTTTTTACGTGGTCATTGACTTAGAAAATTTCGACACCGAGGTTACCTTATACCTCGCGTTCCCCATACAAAAACATCGATCGGTACACGAAAACTTAGGAAAGTCTCGCGCCGTCGCTCGATTTTCAACATTTTTCGCGTGAAATTTTCGCAGGGCGTCGCTTTTCACCGGCTCCGTCGACCTGCAACAGAAAAACAAAAATTTAATTTTTTCCAAATTTGGACATAGAAAAATTTCGGCTAAATTTTAAATTACCAAATTTTCTCAAATTTCCGACTTTTCCCGGCCCAGGCAGAGCCTGCGAGCGAGCATTCGTGCGCGCGGCCGATTTCCAGCGGTTTTCCGCGATTTTCCGCTAAGAAAAACGCGTTTTTACGTGGTCATTGACTTAGAAAATTTCGACACCGAGGTTACCTTATACCTCGCGTTCCCCATACAAAAACATCGATCGGTACACGAAAACTTAGGAAAATCTCGCGCCGTCGCTCGATTTTCAACATTTTTCGCGTGAAATTTTCGCAGGGCGTCGCTTTTCACCGGCTCCGTCGACCTGCAACAGAAAAACAAAAATTAAATTTTTCCAAATTTGGACATAGAAAAATTTCGGCTAAATTTTAAATTACCAAATTTTCTCAAATTTCCGACTTTTCCCGGCCCAGGCAGAGCCCGCGAGCGAGCATTCGTGCGCGCGGCCGATTTCCAGCGGTTTTCCGCGATTTTCCGCTAAGAAAAACGCGTTTTTACGTGGTCATTGACTTAGAAAATTTCGACACCGAGGTTACCTTATACCTCGCGTTCCCCATACAAAAACATCGATCGGTACACGAAAACTTAGGAAAGTCTCGCGCCGTCGCTCGATTTTCAACATTTTTCGCGTGAAATTTTCGCAGGGCGTCGCTTTTCACCGGCTCCGTCGACCTGCAACAGAAAAACAAAAATTTAAATTTTTTCCAAATTTGGACATAGAAAAATTTCGGCTAAATTTTAAATTACCAAATTTTCTCAAATTTCCGACTTTTCCCGGCCCAGGCAGAGCCCTGCGAGCGAGCATTCGTGCGCGCGGCCGATTTCCAGCGGTTTTCCGCGATTTTCCGCTAAGAAAAACGCGTTTTTACGTGGTCATTGACTTAGAAAATTTCGACACCGAGGTTACCTTATACCTCGCGTTCCCCATACAAAAACATCGATCGGTACACGAAAACTTAGGAAAATCTCGCGCCGTCGCTCGATTTTCAACATTTTTCGCGTGAAATTTTCGCAGGGCGTCGCTTTTCACCGGCTCCGTCGACCTGCAACAGAAAAACAAAAATTAAATTTTTTCCAAATTTGGACATAGAAAAATTTCGGCTAAATTTTAAATTACCAAATTTTCTCAAATTTCCGACTTTTCCCGGCCCAGGCAGAGCCCGCGAGCGAGCATTCGTGCGCGCGGCCGATTTCCAGCGGTTTTCCGCGATTTTCCGCTAAGAAAAACGCGTTTTTACGTGGTCATTGACTTAGAAAATTTCGACACCGAGGTTACCTTATACCTCGCGTTCCCCATACAAAAACATCGATCGGTACACGAAAACTTAGGAAAGTCTCGCGCCGTCGCTCGATTTTCAACATTTTTCGCGTGAAATTTTCGCAGGGCGTCGCTTTTCACCGGCTCCGTCGACCTGCAACAGAAAAACAAAAATTAAATTTTTTCCAAATTTGGACATAGAAAAATTTCGGCTAAATTTTAAATTACCAAATTTTCTCAAATTTCCGACTTTTCCCGGCCCAGGCAGAGCCCGCGAGCGAGCATTCGTGCGCGCGGCCGATTTCCAGCGGTTTTCCGCGATTTTCCGCTAAGAAAAACGCGTTTTTACGTGGTCATTGACTTAGAAAATTTCGACACCGAGGTTACCTTATACCTCGCGTTCCCCATACAAAAACATCGATCGGTACACGAAAACTTAGGAAAGTCTCGCGCCGTCGCTCGATTTTCAACATTTTTCGCGTGAAATTTTCGCAGGGCGTCGCTTTTCACCGGCTCCGTCGACCTGCAACAGAAAAACAAAAATTTAATTTTTTCCAAATTTGGACATAGAAAAATTTCGGCTAAATTTTAAATTACCAAATTTTCTCAAATTTCCGACTTTTCCCGGCCCAGGCAGAGCCTGCGAGCGAGCATTCGTGCGCGCGGCCGATTTCCAGCGGTTTTCCGCGATTTTCCGCTAAGAAAAACGCGTTTTTACGTGGTCATTGACTTAGAAAATTTCGACACCGAGGTTACCTTATACCTCGCGTTCCCCATACAAAAACATCGATCGGTACACGAAAACTTAGGAAAATCTCGCGCCGTCGCTCGATTTTCAACATTTTTCGCGTGAAATTTTCGCAGGGCGTCGCTTTTCACCGGCTCCGTCGACCTGCAACAGAAAAACAAAAATTAAATTTTTTCCAAATTTGGACATAGAAAAATTTCGGCTAAATTTTAAATTACCAAATTTTCTCAAATTTCCGACTTTTCCCGGCCCAGGCAGAGCCCGCGAGCGAGCATTCGTGCGCGCGGCCGATTTCCAGCGGTTTTCCGCGATTTTCCGCTAAGAAAAACGCGTTTTTACGTGGTCATTGACTTAGAAAATTTCGACACCGAGGTTACCTTATACCTCGCGTTCCCCATACAAAAACATCGATCGGTACACGAAAACTTAGGAAAGTCTCGCGCCGTCGCTCGATTTTCAACATTTTTCGCGTGAAATTTTCGCAGGGCGTCGCTTTTCACCGGCTCCGTCGACCTGCAACAGAAAAACAAAAATTTAATTTTTTCCAAATTTGGACATAGAAAAATTTCGGCTAAATTTTAAATTACCAAATTTTCTCAAATTTCAGACTTTTCCCGGCCCAGGCAGAGCCTGCGAGCGAGCATTCGTGCGCGCGGCCGATTTCCAGCGGTTTTCCGCGATTTTCCGCTAAGAAAAACGCGTTTTTACGTGGTCATTGACTTAGAAAATTTCGACACCGAGGTTACCTTATACCTCGCGTTCCCCATACAAAAACATCGATCGGTACACGAAAACTTAGGAAAATCTCGCGCCGTCGCTCGATTTTCAACATTTTTCGCGTGAAATTTTCGCAGGGCGTCGCTTTTCACCGGCTCCGTCGACCTGCAACAGAAAAACAAAAATTTAATTTTTTCCAAATTTGGACATAGAAAAATTTCGGCTAAATTTTAAATTACCAAATTTTCTCAAATTTCAGACTTTTCCCGGCCCAGGCAGAGCCCGCGAGCGAGCATTCGTGCGCGCGGCCGATTTCCAGCGGTTTTCCGCGATTTTCCGCTAAGAAAAACGCGTTTTTACGTGGTCATTGACTTAGAAAATTTCGACACCGAGGTTACCTTATACCTCGCGTTCCCCATACAAAAACATCGATCGGTACACGAAAACTTAGGAAAATCTCGCGCCGTCGCTCGATTTTCAACATTTTTCGCGTGAAATTTTCGCAGGGCGTCGCTTTTCACCGGCTCCGTCGACCTGCAACAGAAAAACAAAAATTAAATTTTTTCCAAATTTGGACATAGAAAAATTTCGGCTAAATTTTAAATTACCAAATTTTCTCAAATTTCCGACTTTTCCCGGCCCAGGCAGAGCCCGCGAGCGAGCATTCGTGCGCGCGGCCGATTTCCAGCGGTTTTCCGCGATTTTCCGCTAAGAAAAACGCGTTTTTACGTGGTCATTGACTTAGAAAATTTCGACACCGAGGTTACCTTATACCTCGCGTTCCCCATACAAAAACATCGATCGGTACACGAAAACTTAGGAAAGTCTCGCGCCGTCGCTCGATTTTCAACATTTTTCGCGTGAAATTTTCGCAGGGCGTCGCTTTTCACCGGCTCCGTCGACCTGCAACAGAAAAACAAAAATTTAATTTTTTCCAAATTTGGACATAGAAAAATTTCGGCTAAATTTTAAATTACCAAATTTTCTCAAATTTCCGACTTTTCCCGGCCCAGGCAGAGCCTGCGAGCGAGCATTCGTGCGCGCGGCCGATTTCCAGCGGTTTTCCGCGATTTTCCGCTAAGAAAAACGCGTTTTTACGTGGTCATTGACTTAGAAAATTTCGACACCGAGGTTACCTTATACCTCGCGTTCCCCATACAAAAACATCGATCGGTACACGAAAACTTAGGAAAATCTCGCGCCGTCGCTCGATTTTCAACATTTTTCGCGTGAAATTTTCGCAGGGCGTCGCTTTTCACCGGCTCCGTCGACCTGCAACAGAAAAACAAAAATTAAATTTTTTCCAAATTTGGACATAGAAAAATTTCGGCTAAATTTTAAATTACCAAATTTTCTCAAATTTCCGACTTTTCCCGGCCCAGGCAGAGCCCGCGAGCGAGCATTCGTGCGCGCGGCCGATTTCCAGCGGTTTTCCGCGATTTTCCGCTAAGAAAAACGCGTTTTTACGTGGTCATTGACTTAGAAAATTTCGACACCGAGGTTACCTTATACCTCGCGTTCCCCATACAAAAACATCGATCGGTACACGAAAACTTAGGAAAGTCTCGCGCCGTCGCTCGATTTTCAACATTTTTCGCGTGAAATTTTCGCAGGGCGTCGCTTTTCACCGGCTCCGTCGACCTGCAACAGAAAAACAAAAATTTAATTTTTTCCAAATTTGGACATAGAAAAATTTCGGCTAAATTTTAAATTACCAAATTTTCTCAAATTTCCGACTTTTCCCGGCCCAGGCAGAGCCTGCGAGCGAGCATTCGTGCGCGCGGCCGATTTCCAGCGGTTTTCCGCGATTTTCCGCTAAGAAAAACGCGTTTTTACGTGGTCATTGACTTAGAAAATTTCGACACCGAGGTTACCTTATACCTCGCGTTCCCCATACAAAAACATCGATCGGTACACGAAAACTTAGGAAAATCTCGCGCCGTCGCTCGATTTTCAACATTTTTCGCGTGAAATTTTCGCAGGGCGTCGCTTTTCACCGGCTCCGTCGACCTGCAACAGAAAAACAAAAATTAAATTTTTTCCAAATTTGGACATAGAAAAATTTCGGCTAAATTTTAAATTACCAAATTTTCTCAAATTTCCGACTTTTCCCGGCCCAGGCAGAGCCCGCGAGCGAGCATTCGTGCGCGCGGCCGATTTCCAGCGGTTTTCCGCGATTTTCCGCTAAGAAAAACGCGTTTTTACGTGGTCATTGACTTAGAAAATTTCGACACCGAGGTTACCTTATACCTCGCGTTCCCCATACAAAAACATCGATCGGTACACGAAAACTTAGGAAAGTCTCGCGCCGTCGCTCGATTTTCAACATTTTTCGCGTGAAATTTTCGCAGGGCGTCGCTTTTCACCGGCTCCGTCGACCTGCAACAGAAAAACAAAAATTTAATTTTTTCCAAATTTGGACATAGAAAAATTTCGGCTAAATTTTAAATTACCAAATTTTCTCAAATTTCCGACTTTTCCCGGCCCAGGCAGAGCCTGCGAGCGAGCATTCGTGCGCGCGGCCGATTTCCAGCGGTTTTCCGCGATTTTCCGCTAAGAAAAACGCGTTTTTACGTGGTCATTGACTTAGAAAATTTCGACACCGAGGTTACCTTATACCTCGCGTTCCCCATACAAAAACATCGATCGGTACACGAAAACTTAGGAAAATCTCGCGCCGTCGCTCGATTTTCAACATTTTTCGCGTGAAATTTTCGCAGGGCGTCGCTTTTCACCGGCTCCGTCGACCTGCAACAGAAAAACAAAAATTAAATTTTTTCCAAATTTGGACATAGAAAAATTTCGGCTAAATTTTAAATTACCAAATTTTCTCAAATTTCCGACTTTTCCCGGCCCAGGCAGAGCCCGCGAGCGAGCATTCGTGCGCGCGGCCGATTTCCAGCGGTTTTCCGCGATTTTCCGCTAAGAAAAACGCGTTTTTACGTGGTCATTGACTTAGAAAATTTCGACACCGAGGTTACCTTATACCTCGCGTTCCCCATACAAAAACATCGATCGGTACACGAAAACTTAGGAAAGTCTCGCGCCGTCGCTCGATTTTCAACATTTTTCGCGTGAAATTTTCGCAGGGCGTCGCTTTTCACCGGCTCCGTCGACCTGCAACAGAAAAACAAAAATTTAATTTTTTCCAAATTTGGACATAGAAAAATTTCGGCTAAATTTTAAATTACCAAATTTTCTCAAATTTCCGACTTTTCCCGGCCCAGGCAGAGCCTGCGAGCGAGCATTCGTGCGCGCGGCCGATTTCCAGCGGTTTTCCGCGATTTTCCGCTAAGAAAAACGCGTTTTTACGTGGTCATTGACTTAGAAAATTTCGACACCGAGGTTACCTTATACCTCGCGTTCCCCATACAAAAACATCGATCGGTACACGAAAACTTAGGAAAATCTCGCGCCGTCGCTCGATTTTCAACATTTTTCGCGTGAAATTTTCGCAGGGCGTCGCTTTTCACCGGCTCCGTCGACCTGCAACAGAAAAACAAAAATTAAATTTTTTCCAAATTTGGACATAGAAAAATTTCGGCTAAATTTTAAATTACCAAATTTTCTCAAATTTCCGACTTTTCCCGGCCCAGGCAGAGCCCGCGAGCGAGCATTCGTGCGCGCGGCCGATTTCCAGCGGTTTTCCGCGATTTTCCGCTAAGAAAAACGCGTTTTTACGTGGTCATTGACTTAGAAAATTTCGACACCGAGGTTACCTTATACCTCGCGTTCCCCATACAAAAACATCGATCGGTACACGAAAACTTAGGAAAGTCTCGCGCCGTCGCTCGATTTTCAACATTTTTCGCGTGAAATTTTCGCAGGGCGTCGCTTTTCACCGGCTCCGTCGACCTGCAACAGAAAAACAAAAATTTAATTTTTTCCAAATTTGGACATAGAAAAATTTCGGCTAAATTTTAAATTACCAAATTTTCTCAAATTTCCGACTTTTCCCGGCCCAGGCAGAGCCTGCGAGCGAGCATTCGTGCGCGCGGCCGATTTCCAGCGGTTTTCCGCGATTTTCCGCTAAGAAAAACGCGTTTTTACGTGGTCATTGACTTAGAAAATTTCGACACCGAGGTTACCTTATACCTCGCGTTCCCCATACAAAAACATCGATCGGTACACGAAAACTTAGGAAAGTCTCGCGCCGTCGCTCGATTTTCAACATTTTTCGCGTGAAATTTTCGCAGGGCGTCGCTTTTCACCGGCTCCGTCGACCTGCAACAGAAAAACAAAAATTTAATTTTTTCCAAATTTGGACATAGAAAAATTTCGGCTAAATTTTAAATTACCAAATTTTCTCAAATTTCAGACTTTTCCCGGCCCAGGCAGAGCCTGCGAGCGAGCATTCGTGCGCGCGGCCGATTTCCAGCGGTTTTCCGCGATTTTCCGCTAAGAAAAACGCGTTTTTACGTGGTCATTGACTTAGAAAATTTCGACACCGAGGTTACCTTATACCTCGCGTTCCCCATACAAAAACATCGATCGGTACACGAAAACTTAGGAAAATCTCGCGCCGTCGCTCGATTTTCAACATTTTTCGCGTGAAATTTTCGCAGGGCGTCGCTTTTCACCGGCTCCGTCGACCTGCAACAGAAAAACAAAAATTAAATTTTTTCCAAATTTGGACATAGAAAAATTTCGGCTAAATTTTAAATTACCAAATTTTCTCAAATTTCCGACTTTTCCCGGCCCAGGCAGAGCCCGCGAGCGAGCATTCGTGCGCGCGGCCGATTTCCAGCGGTTTTCCGCGATTTTCCGCTAAGAAAAACGCGTTTTTACGTGGTCATTGACTTAGAAAATTTCGACACCGAGGTTACCTTATACCTCGCGTTCCCCATACAAAAACATCGATCGGTACACGAAAACTTAGGAAAGTCTCGCGCCGTCGCTCGATTTTCAACATTTTTCGCGTGAAATTTTCGCAGGGCGTCGCTTTTCACCGGCTCCGTCGACCTGCAACAGAAAAACAAAAATTAAATTTTTTCCAAATTTGGACATAGAAAAATTTCGGCTAAATTTTAAATTACCAAATTTTCTCAAATTTCCGACTTTTCCCGGCCCAGGCAGAGCCCGCGAGCGAGCATTCGTGCGCGCGGCCGATTTCCAGCGGTTTTCCGCGATTTTCCGCTAAGAAAAACGCGTTTTTACGTGGTCATTGACTTAGAAAATTTCGACACCGAGGTTACCTTATACCTCGCGTTCCCCATACAAAAACATCGATCGGTACACGAAAACTTAGGAAAGTCTCGCGCCGTCGCTCGATTTTCAACATTTTTCGCGTGAAATTTTCGCAGGGCGTCGCTTTTCACCGGCTCCGTCGACCTGCAACAGAAAAACAAAAATTTAATTTTTTCCAAATTTGGACATAGAAAAATTTCGGCTAAATTTTAAATTACCAAATTTTCTCAAATTTCCGACTTTTCCCGGCCCAGGCAGAGCCTGCGAGCGAGCATTCGTGCGCGCGGCCGATTTCCAGCGGTTTTCCGCGATTTTCCGCTAAGAAAAACGCGTTTTTACGTGGTCATTGACTTAGAAAATTTCGACACCGAGGTTACCTTATACCTCGCGTTCCCCATACAAAAACATCGATCGGTACACGAAAACTTAGGAAAATCTCGCGCCGTCGCTCGATTTTCAACATTTTTCGCGTGAAATTTTCGCAGGGCGTCGCTTTTCACCGGCTCCGTCGACCTGCAACAGAAAAACAAAAATTAAATTTTTTCCAAATTTGGACATAGAAAAATTTCGGCTAAATTTTAAATTACCAAATTTTCTCAAATTTCCGACTTTTCCCGGCCCAGGCAGAGCCCGCGAGCGAGCATTCGTGCGCGCGGCCGATTTCCAGCGGTTTTCCGCGATTTTCCGCTAAGAAAAACGCGTTTTTACGTGGTCATTGACTTAGAAAATTTCGACACCGAGGTTACCTTATACCTCGCGTTCCCCATACAAAAACATCGATCGGTACACGAAAACTTAGGAAAGTCTCGCGCCGTCGCTCGATTTTCAACATTTTTCGCGTGAAATTTTCGCAGGGCGTCGCTTTTCACCGGCTCCGTCGACCTGCAACAGAAAAACAAAAATTTAATTTTTTCCAAATTTGGACATAGAAAAATTTCGGCTAAATTTTAAATTACCAAATTTTCTCAAATTTCAGACTTTTCCCGGCCCAGGCAGAGCCTGCGAGCGAGCATTCGTGCGCGCGGCCGATTTCCAGCGGTTTTCCGCGATTTTCCGCTAAGAAAAACGCGTTTTTACGTGGTCATTGACTTAGAAAATTTCGACACCGAGGTTACCTTATACCTCGCGTTCCCCATACAAAAACATCGATCGGTACACGAAAACTTAGGAAAATCTCGCGCCGTCGCTCGATTTTCAACATTTTTCGCGTGAAATTTTCGCAGGGCGTCGCTTTTCACCGGCTCCGTCGACCTGCAACAGAAAAACAAAAATTAAATTTTTTCCAAATTTGGACATAGAAAAATTTCGGCTAAATTTTAAATTACCAAATTTTCTCAAATTTCCGACTTTTCCCGGCCCAGGCAGAGCCCGCGAGCGAGCATTCGTGCGCGCGGCCGATTTCCAGCGGTTTTCCGCGATTTTCCGCTAAGAAAAACGCGTTTTTACGTGGTCATTGACTTAGAAAATTTCGACACCGAGGTTACCTTATACCTCGCGTTCCCCATACAAAAACATCGATCGGTACACGAAAACTTAGGAAAGTCTCGCGCCGTCGCTCGATTTTCAACATTTTTCGCGTGAAATTTTCGCAGGGCGTCGCTTTTCACCGGCTCCGTCGACCTGCAACAGAAAAACAAAAATTTAATTTTTTCCAAATTTGGACATAGAAAAATTTCGGCTAAATTTTAAATTACCAAATTTTCTCAAATTTCCGACTTTTCCCGGCCCAGGCAGAGCCCGCGAGCGAGCATTCGTGCGCGCGGCCGATTTCCAGCGGTTTTCCGCGATTTTCCGCTAAGAAAAACGCGTTTTTACGTGGTCATTGACTTAGAAAATTTCGACACCGAGGTTACCTTATACCTCGCGTTCCCCATACAAAAACATCGATCGGTACACGAAAACTTAGGAAAGTCTCGCGCCGTCGCTCGATTTTCAACATTTTTCGCGTGAAATTTTCGCAGGGCGTCGCTTTTCACCGGCTCCGTCGACCTGCAACAGAAAAACAAAAATTTAATTTTTTCCAAATTTGGACATAGAAAAATTTCGGCTAAATTTTAAATTACCAAATTTTCTCAAATTTCCGACTTTTCCCGGCCCAGGCAGAGCCTGCGAGCGAGCATTCGTGCGCGCGGCCGATTTCCAGCGGTTTTCCGCGATTTTCCGCTAAGAAAAACGCGTTTTTACGTGGTCATTGACTTAGAAAATTTCGACACCGAGGTTACCTTATACCTCGCGTTCCCCATACAAAAACATCGATCGGTACACGAAAACTTAGGAAAGTCTCGCGCCGTCGCTCGATTTTCAACATTTTTCGCGTGAAATTTTCGCAGGGCGTCGCTTTTCACCGGCTCCGTCGACCTGCAACAGAAAAACAAAAATTTAATTTTTTCCAAATTTGGACATAGAAAAATTTCGGCTAAATTTTAAATTACCAAATTTTCTCAAATTTCAGACTTTTCCCGGCCCAGGCAGAGCCTGCGAGCGAGCATTCGTGCGCGCGGCCGATTTCCAGCGGTTTTCCGCGATTTTCCGCTAAGAAAAACGCGTTTTTACGTGGTCATTGACTTAGAAAATTTCGACACCGAGGTTACCTTATACCTCGCGTTCCCCATACAAAAACATCGATCGGTACACGAAAACTTAGGAAAATCTCGCGCCGTCGCTCGATTTTCAACATTTTTCGCGTGAAATTTTCGCAGGGCGTCGCTTTTCACCGGCTCCGTCGACCTGCAACAGAAAAACAAAAATTAAATTTTTTCCAAATTTGGACATAGAAAAATTTCGGCTAAATTTTAAATTACCAAATTTTCTCAAATTTCCGACTTTTCCCGGCCCAGGCAGAGCCCGCGAGCGAGCATTCGTGCGCGCGGCCGATTTCCAGCGGTTTTCCGCGATTTTCCGCTAAGAAAAACGCGTTTTTACGTGGTCATTGACTTAGAAAATTTCGACACCGAGGTTACCTTATACCTCGCGTTCCCCATACAAAAACATCGATCGGTACACGAAAACTTAGGAAAGTCTCGCGCCGTCGCTCGATTTTCAACATTTTTCGCGTGAAATTTTCGCAGGGCGTCGCTTTTCACCGGCTCCGTCGACCTGCAACAGAAAAACAAAAATTTAATTTTTTCCAAATTTGGACATAGAAAAATTTCGGCTAAATTTTAAATTACCAAATTTTCTCAAATTTCCGACTTTTCCCGGCCCAGGCAGAGCCCGCGAGCGAGCATTCGTGCGCGCGGCCGATTTCCAGCGGTTTTCCGCGATTTTCCGCTAAGAAAAACGCGTTTTTACGTGGTCATTGACTTAGAAAATTTCGACACCGAGGTTACCTTATACCTCGCGTTCCCCATACAAAAACATCGATCGGTACACGAAAACTTAGGAAAGTCTCGCGCCGTCGCTCGATTTTCAACATTTTTCGCGTGAAATTTTCGCAGGGCGTCGCTTTTCACCGGCTCCGTCGACCTGCAACAGAAAAACAAAAATTTAATTTTTTCCAAATTTGGACATAGAAAAATTTCGGCTAAATTTTAAATTACCAAATTTTCTCAAATTTCCGACTTTTCCCGGCCCAGGCAGAGCCTGCGAGCGAGCATTCGTGCGCGCGGCCGATTTCCAGCGGTTTTCCGCGATTTTCCGCTAAGAAAAACGCGTTTTTACGTGGTCATTGACTTAGAAAATTTCGACACCGAGGTTACCTTATACCTCGCGTTCCCCATACAAAAACATCGATCGGTACACGAAAACTTAGGAAAATCTCGCGCCGTCGCTCGATTTTCAACATTTTTCGCGTGAAATTTTCGCAGGGCGTCGCTTTTCACCGGCTCCGTCGACCTGCAACAGAAAAACAAAAATTAAATTTTTTCCAAATTTGGACATAGAAAAATTTCGGCTAAATTTTAAATTACCAAATTTTCTCAAATTTCCGACTTTTCCCGGCCCAGGCAGAGCCCGCGAGCGAGCATTCGTGCGCGCGGCCGATTTCCAGCGGTTTTCCGCGATTTTCCGCTAAGAAAAACGCGTTTTTACGTGGTCATTGACTTAGAAAATTTCGACACCGAGGTTACCTTATACCTCGCGTTCCCCATACAAAAACATCGATCGGTACACGAAAACTTAGGAAAGTCTCGCGCCGTCGCTCGATTTTCAACATTTTTCGCGTGAAATTTTCGCAGGGCGTCGCTTTTCACCGGCTCCGTCGACCTGCAACAGAAAAACAAAAATTTAATTTTTTCCAAATTTGGACATAGAAAAATTTCGGCTAAATTTTAAATTACCAAATTTTCTCAAATTTCAGACTTTTCCCGGCCCAGGCAGAGCCTGCGAGCGAGCATTCGTGCGCGCGGCCGATTTCCAGCGGTTTTCCGCGATTTTCCGCTAAGAAAAACGCGTTTTTACGTGGTCATTGACTTAGAAAATTTCGACACCGAGGTTACCTTATACCTCGCGTTCCCCATACAAAAACATCGATCGGTACACGAAAACTTAGGAAAATCTCGCGCCGTCGCTCGATTTTCAACATTTTTCGCGTGAAATTTTCGCAGGGCGTCGCTTTTCACCGGCTCCGTCGACCTGCAACAGAAAAACAAAAATTAAATTTTTTCCAAATTTGGACATAGAAAAATTTCGGCTAAATTTTAAATTACCAAATTTTCTCAAATTTCCGACTTTTCCCGGCCCAGGCAGAGCCCGCGAGCGAGCATTCGTGCGCGCGGCCGATTTCCAGCGGTTTTCCGCGATTTTCCGCTAAGAAAAACGCGTTTTTACGTGGTCATTGACTTAGAAAATTTCGACACCGAGGTTACCTTATACCTCGCGTTCCCCATACAAAAACATCGATCGGTACACGAAAACTTAGGAAAGTCTCGCGCCGTCGCTCGATTTTCAACATTTTTCGCGTGAAATTTTCGCAGGGCGTCGCTTTTCACCGGCTCCGTCGACCTGCAACAGAAAAACAAAAATTTAATTTTTTCCAAATTTGGACATAGAAAAATTTCGGCTAAATTTTAAATTACCAAATTTTCTCAAATTTCCGACTTTTCCCGGCCCAGGCAGAGCCCGCGAGCGAGCATTCGTGCGCGCGGCCGATTTCCAGCGGTTTTCCGCGATTTTCCGCTAAGAAAAACGCGCGAAACGGGCCCACCCACCCGCCCATTTGTCGTTATACAGGTGGCAGGGAGCAGTCCCATAGGGAGAGCCGGCAAATTTTAAAACCCAAAAATCGACAATCTGCGAGTGCAAATTTGTTTTGACGGTGAGGAGAGCTCCATACACTTTCTCACCACTCTTCTATTGTTGACCGGGAGCCTATACACTCCCAGAAAATTTTTAAGTAGTTATTATTAGTTATTTAGTTATTATAAACCCTACTTACTATATTTAATTTAATAGTAATCGACGACTGGGTTGCTCTATACACAACCCAGAATATTATTGATTATTATCATTATTTACTGTACCTGACAACTGGTTAGCTATCTACACTATCCAGTTATTACATTTACTTAGTTATTAGATAGACATAATCTTGTGTTGACATAAGTATAGTGTTGTATAAAATAGTATATTTAATCTTCGTCACCCTTTGCCGAGGTTTATTATTCCAGAATGTCTAAAATCACGAAACCTGAACCCAAACCAGTGAACGCTGCAAACATAACACTTAAACACGTAGAGGCCGAGAGCCTAAAAAAGAAAATTGCCAAGAAGGACACGGTTGCTCAAATCGACATCGCACCCCTGGTGAGGTCAGCGTCAGAGAGCCCCCTGGAGGAACTGGGTAGCGTCGCTAACCAGTTGTTCCAGGAAGCCAAATTACAACTTGAACAGTCTGGGAATATTAGGGCCACTATTAAGGAGACCGTCATAGAGTGCCTCAGCAGCATGTATACTATAGCGTTGAGGTTGAGCTCTAGGGCGTCGTCCCCCGCCGACCAGTCTGTCACCGCTGACTTCGCCAGGGACGTGATGTCCGAGCTAAAGCAGCACAAGGAGCTTGTGGTCGCGGCCGCGTCGGGTATGGATGCTGTAAAAAACCAAATTGCACAATTGAAAGAGGAACTTAATTTAACCAGAGTCCAAGACGGCATTTCATATGCGGCAATGGCTGCGACCAAGAGAACCTTTGAGCCCCCATTGCAAAAGCCCCAGTCGGTCCATTCGTTGCTCGTGTCGTCGGTGGACGCCCACGACACTAGCGAGGACGTCATAAATAAAATCCGAACCGCTGTCAACGCGAAGACATCGGGCATACGAGTGGACAGACTGAGGAAGGCCAGGGACCAAAAGGTAGTGTTGGGCTGCCAGAATCGCGAAGAGCTGGCCAAAGTGACAGAAAGATTAAAATCTGACAGCCCGACACTCCTTGTTGAGGAGAAGGCAAATAGGGACCCACTAGTCATAATATACGGAGTCTTGAGCAGCAATAAGGATGAGGACATTCTGGGGGCCCTTAAAAGCCAAAATGAGCACATACTGGGGGCGATACCTGAGGTGGACTACAGGGCGAGTGTGAGATTCCGAAGAAAGGCAAGGAACCCACTCGAATGCCACGTGGTCCTGCAGGTGTCGCCGCCGGTATGGCAACGGCTTACAGATATAGGCAAGGTCCACATCGACCTCCAGCGCGTGGGTGTCAAAGACCAGTCTCCGCTGGTCACGTGCTCCAGGTGTCTGGGCTACGGTCACGGTCGGAAGACGTGTCAAGAGTCAATGGACACCTGCAGCCACTGCGCAGGCTCACATCTGCGTAGTGCGTGTCCAGCGTGGAAGGCAGGTGACAGACCCACGTGCAGTAACTGCCAGAGCGCCCGACTGGACCGGACGGACCATAATAGCTTCGACGAAAGCTGCCCGATCCGGAAGAAGTGGGACGCTCTGGCCAGGTCGAGGGTAGCGTACTGCTAAGGGCGCCCAGGATGTAACACAGGTGGAATCTCAAAAGGCCGAAGAAAACATGTGTCGAGTGATCCAGGCAAACTTGCAGCGTGCAAAGCTGGCAACGAAGGAGCTCCTTCTGGAGTCGCAAAAACGGAATGTCTGCTTTGCCATGGTGCAGGAGCCTTATGTGGGCTCAGAGGGAGAGCTGGCACAGGCAAAAGGATACAGGGTCGTACAAAAATCTAATAATAGAGCAAAGCCAGTAAAAGCCGCTGTGATTGTCCTGAACGATGATATTGAAGTGCTTGAACACCCAACACTCACCACGGAAAACATCGCAGTGGCAACCCTGAAGACACACACCTGGACAATATGTGTCATCTCCATCTACTTTGAAGATAGCCTGCCCATTGAACCCTATCTCGACCATGTGCAAATGATTAGAGACAAACTGGGCCCACAAAAGTTGATCATAGGTGGAGACACGAATGCATGGAGCACATGGTGGGGAAGCGAGTATGAAGATCATAGAGGAGAGGTGTTCATGGGTGCAATCGAGGAGATGGAGATGCACATACTAAACGAAGGTACGGTACCTACCTTTTTTACCGTCAGGAATGGGTTGGCCTGTAAAAGCATAGTGGATGTCACAGCATGCAGTCAGGGGCTGTTTGGATTAGTGAGGGATTGGGAAGTCGACCAAGGCCTAACAAGCTCTGATCACAACGCAATCACATTCTCCATACAGCTCAAAAACTCCACTGGTAACAGACCTTTGAAAACTACAAGGAAGTTCAACACAAGGAAAGCAAACTGGAAAAAATTTAAGGAAGTTCTAGAAAAGGAACTCGCTTCTAACAAAATAAACGTCGCAGAAATTAAAATGATTAAAACGGCGACAAGTATGGAGGAGATGATAAACAAATATATACACAGCATAGATAAAGCCTGTCGCGAAGCGATTCCTATCTTAAAAGGAAAATCAAAATTTGACTTACCTTGGTGGACAGAAGAACTCGAAGCTCTGAAGAGAGAAGCGATGACGAAAAAGAGAAGGGTCTCATGCGCGGCTCCAACCCGACGGCAGCATGTAGTAGACGAATACCTGCAAGCAAAAAGAAGATATGAATTAGAAGCAATGAAGGCACAAACTGAAAGCTGGAAAGAGTTCTGCAGCACTCAGGATCGAGAAAGCCTATGGGATGGGATATATAGAGTCATAAGAAGAACCTCTAAGAAATATGAAGACCAACCCCTAATTGAGAATGGAGTAGCTTTGAGTGCCAGCGACTCGGTCCAGCTTTTGGCCAGAACATTCTTTCCACAAGATTTGACAGCTGAGGACGACCCACACCACACAGAAACCCGACGAATGGCTGAACAGTGGATACAGACTGAGCAAGAGGACGTACAGGATCCACCCTTTACAATGGACGAACTAATTCAGGCGGCAAAGAGCTTTAACCCTAAAAAGGCACCTGGAGCGGATGGGTTAACAGCGGATATATGCTTGGCCGCGATTGAAGTGGACAAACAAGTATTCCTGGGATTTGCGAATGAGTGTCTTGCCCTATCATATTTCCCAATAATATGGAAGGAGGCCACGGTGGTAGTCCTACGGAAGCCAGGTAAAGACGACTACACCAAGCCAAAGTCATACAGGCCCATAGGACTGCTACCGGTCCTCGGAAAAATATTGGAAAAGATGATAATAAAGCGGATTCGTTGGCACCTACTTCCAAACCTTAATACCAGGCAATATGGTTTTGTCCCACAAAGATCTACAGAGGATGCCTTGTACGATCTTGTTCAGCATTTGCGCGAGAATATCTCATCCAAGAAGATCAGCATCGTGGTGTCTCTGGATATTGAGGGGGCATTTGACAGTGCCTGGTGGCCGGCAATCAAGTGTAGATTAGCAGAAAAGAGATGCCCTCTCAATCTACAGAAGTTAGCTCACAGCTATCTCAGAGACAGGCAAGTGTGTGTAAGATATGCGGGGAAGGAGTGTGTTGTCTCAACAACTAAGGGCTGCGTGCAAGGGTCAATAAGTGGTCCAACATTTTGGAACATACTTCTTGACCCATTACTGGATCAAATAACAGCTAAAAACGTTTACTGCCAAGCATTTGCCGACGATGTTGTTCTGGTGTTCTCGGGGTTCAAGGTCACGGAAATGGAGGAGCAGATTGAAAATGTACTGCATCATGTGTATGAGTGGGGTCTCTCAAACAAGATGAAATTTGCGCCACACAAAACCAGCGCAATGGTTGTAACAAAAAAACTCAAATATGACACTCCACGCATACACATGGGCAGTGCACAAATCGAAGTGGTCGACGAAATTAAAATATTAGGTCTGTTGGTGGATAATAAACTTTCTTTTAATAACCATATAAAACAAGTATGCAAAAAAGCCACCAACATTTATAAATCACTGGCACGATGTGCAAAGATAAACTGGGGACTGAACACCGAGACCATCGGAACCATTTATGTGGCGGTCATCGAGCCTATCATAATGTACGCGTCCAGTGTGTGGGCACCGGCCACGGAGAAAATAATGACACAAAAACTCTTAAATACGGTCCAAAGAGGTTTTGCCCAAAAAATTTGCAAATCATACCGCACGGTGTCATTAAATGCAGCACTAATAATGGCCGGTCTCATTCCACTGGATATGAGAGTACAAGAAGCAGCCAAACTCTACAAAGCAAAAAGGGGAAGACCTCAGACAATACTAAGAGGCAGAGAGGTAGAGCAGAAGATATGTTTTCTGGATGCTCCGCATCCATCTGAGGAGGTGGGAGTGAAGTTTCGGTGCCTAGAGGATTTAGAGCCGGAAACAGTAGCTGAACACGGAATAACGGGTATGAGGATATTCACAGACGGTAGTAAGATGGAAAAGGGCGTGGGTGCAGCTCTTTCATGTTGGCGCGACGGAGTGGAGACACAACACAAAAAGTTCCGCCTTGAACCGTTTTGTACCATCTTCCAGGCAGAGATGCACGCACTGCTCCAAGCAACAGAGATCGCCTTGAAGATTGAGGAAGGCACTGTGAATGTCTTCAGTGACTCCAGGTCGGCGCTTGAAATGCTCGGGGGCACCGAGACTTTCCACCCGTTGGCCTTTGCTGTGAAAAGAAACTTGCGTCTCTTGAAAGCAAAGAGTAAGACGATCCACTTCTTCTGGATTCGTGCTCATGCGGGAGTTGAAGGGAACGAAAGGGCCGACTTCTTGGCCAAGGAAGCTGTTCTGAAATTGAAAACAAAGTCAAACTATGACAAATGCCCAATCTCATTTGTCAAGAGGAGCATAAGGCAAGAAACCCTTGACAGATGGAATGAACGGTATACAAACGGACAGACAGCTTCAGTTACAAAAGCCTTTCTGCCATCAGCTGTTCAAGCATATAAAATTGTTAAAAGAATATCCTTAACACCTGTGATGGTTCAAATATTGACAGGACATGGTGGCTTTGCGGAGTACCTGCACAGATTCAAATGTAAAGACGACCCAAGCTGTGTTTGCGACCCAGACTGTGATGAAACAATCCTACACATGTTAGTTGAGTGTCCGCAGCACAGCAAAGCGCGAGAGGACCTGCAACAGGAAACACAAATGAGTCTGTGTAGGGAATCCCTAGCCGCCATGTTACAAAACGACACAACAAGAACCCCCTTTTTAAAATTTGCTATTAGAATTGCAAAAACAGCGATAGAAAGGAACAGAACTCGGTAATACAGACACAGTGTTTTATTTATATTATAGAATATAAAATCTAACATGTGTAGAAATCACGCGCGTTCTGCTCTTTTTTTTTATCGCAACAAAAAATGTAGCTGCTGAAATAAATATAAAGCATAAAGTAAATTAATATCATATTAATATAATTAATAACCTTAATAACTTAATATCTTAATATTCAAAAAAAAAAAAAAAAAAAATTAAATTAAACTAAATTAAACTTAATTAAAACTTAACTGTACACAAATTAAAATAAAGCCAAAAAACGTCTCCGACCGCCACATCGGAGGAACCCTGGCATCTCTTGAAGAAAGAGGTATTATTTAAAAAAAAAAAAAAAAAAACCTAACCTAACCTAACCTAACCTAACCTAACCTAACCTAACCTAACCTAACCTAACCTAACCTAACCTAACCTAACCTAACCTAACCTAACCTAACCTAACCTAACCTTTTTTTTTTTTTTTTTTTTTTTTTTTTTAACGCTGGGAAATGCATTTAGGCATCCCTCTCGGACGCAGGCAGTATGAAACCACGATGCTTCCGAGAGGGTATGTGGGACTCACCGGGACTCCGGAATACCCACTAAAACCCAGCGGCGCTCCTGCGCATCGCCTTATGGCTGGGTTACGGGAACACTTGCGCAATCATCCGCGACCCAGCCAGCGATATCCGCCCAGGCGGATCCTCCCCCAGGGGGCATGCAGCCCCGACTCCCCCTTTCGTTCCTCCGCGACTGAGGCTCGACGGGCGACAACGACGACGACGACGACGACGGCGGCGGGTCTGCCGCCCGGAGCCCTCGTCAGGGAGGAAGTCGCCGGTCTTGCGCACGCCTCCTGCGCCCTGCCCTTCGGCGACGGAGAGGGTCCGCGTTGGCGTCTGCCTCACGCAGCCGTTCCGCTGCCTCCTTCCGGGTCATCACCTCCTCGCAGAAGGAGGCGACGGCGTCCCAGGACTCTTCGCTACCCACCATGGCTCGGACGACGGTGGGCAGCGAGAGGTCCGGCCCCACCACTGCCGCGAGTGCGGCGCGCTGGGGCGCCCACTCGGCGCACGACTCCAGCGTGTGCTGCGCCGTGTCCTCCGCGTGGCCGCACTCGTGGCACACCTCGGTGGGCTCCCGTCTCGCCACCTTGCACAAGTATCTCCCGAAGCAGCCGTGCCCCGAGAGAACCTGCACGAGGTGGAAGGAGAGGACCCCGTGCGTCCGGCCGGTCCAGAGCTCCAGGACGGGCCGGATCGCCTCGATCGTCCGCCTGCCGGCAGTCGGCGCCAGAAGTCGGTCCCGCCAATGAGCGGCGAGATCGGCCTCCGCCAGCCGCCGCCAGGCGCGATCCTGCGCCGGCGTAGGGTGTTCCCCCCGTGTGCGGGCATCCACCCTACGCCAATACGCCGCCGAGAGCACTTCGGCGTCTAAATCCCAGGGCGGCGTCCCCGCCAATACACAGGCCGCCTCGCACGATACGGTCCGATAACCCCGTATCACTCTGACCGCCATGACCCTCTGCGGTCTCCGCAGCAGGGCCCGGGTTTGGGCGGTCAGAGTGTCCGACCAGACGGGCGCTCCGTAGAGCGCCATGGACCGCACGACGCCCGCGTACAGGCGGCGACACCGCGAGCCCGGCCCGCCCAGATTTGGCAGGAGCCGACTAAGGGCTCCAGCGGCTCCCACGAGCTTCGGGACGAGACGCCGAAAGTGCTCCTCAAATCTCCACCGGCTGTCGAGGACGAGTCCTAGGTACTTCATCGTACGCTCGACACCGATGGACACTCCGCCCACCACCAACTCGGACCGGGCGGGAGGCGCCCTCCGAGGCCCATGAAAGCATAGGGCCTCGGATTTGTGCAAGGCCACCTCCAGACCCAAGGCCCGAATCCTCGCTACGACGTGGGCCACGCCAGCCGTGGCCCTACATCTAGCCTCCCGAAAGGTGCTGCCGCGAGCCGTGACGAGGGTATCGTCGGCGTAACATATCACGTCGACGCCCGTCATCAAGGCTCCGCGCAGCACCCAGTCGTACCCGATGTTCCACAGGAGGGGCCCGAGAACCGAGCCCTGTGGAACACCGCACGACATCGTCCTCTCCGACCAGTCCGCACTGGTCGGATACCCGACCGATCGCCCGGAGAGGTAGGCGTCCACGATCCTCTCGAGGTACAGCGGAACCTCGTGGTACCTCAGCGCTTCCCGAATGCAGCTCCAGGGCAAAGTGTTGAAGGCGTTCGCGATGTCGAGAGACACCGCCACCAACACTTCGCCCCGAGACACCGCACTCTCCGCAAGGGCCCTCACGCGCAGTATTGCGTCGACGGTGGACCTGCCCCTGCGGAAACCGTACTGGTTGTCGCTGAGGTCCGGCCCCACACTCTCCAGGTGGTGAACGAGGCGAGCGGCGACAACACGCTCGAAGAGCTTGCTCACCTCGTTCAGCAGCACGATCGGTCGGTACGACGACGGCTCATGGGCCGGGCGGCCGGGCTTCCCGATCAGGACCAGTCTCCCCTTCTTCCACGCCCCGGGAAACTGGCCCCTCTCGAGGCAAGCCTCGAACAAGGCTCGGACCCACGGCTCGAGCGGCCCTAGGGCAAGAGCCCAGGCGCGGCCAGGGATGCCGTCGGGACCCGGGGCGGTGTTTTTTGCGCGCATGCGCAACACCGCCGCCGCCAACTCTCCCTCCGATACCGGGGGCGCAGCCGGGCTCCGGACTCCCTCCTCGGGAGGAGGCGCCATGCGAGGCGCTCCGTGGTCGGCCCTTTCGGGGAACAGGGTTGCAACCACCGACTCTACAACGAGGGGCTCGAGACTCGTTGTTATTGGAGGGGCCGAGGGTCGGAGCTTCTTCCGGACCGCCTTGTAAGGCCTTCCAAACGGGTCCCCATCCAGAGTCTCGAGCATCTCCTCGTGCGCCAGGTCCATGGCCGCACCGATGGCCTCGCGCAGCGCTCTCACAGCGTCCCTGTAGAGGGAGTAGAGCCGCTCCTCCTCCGTCGGGTCCCGTCTCCTCCGCCGGCGGCAGCGGGTGTATTGGCGTCTCGCCGCCACGCAGGATCTGCGCAGCAGCGTGAGCTCTTCGGACCACCAATACACCGCTCTCCTCGAGGGGATGGAGTGCACCCTCGGCATCGCCCCGTCGCAGACGCTCGTCATCGCCTCGCCGAGACGTGCCGCTTCCGCTTCCACACCGCCCAGGCCGCCCTCTCGGGGCGCAGAGAACCAGGCCTCGACGAGGGCAGCCTCGACTAGGAAGTCCCGGTCCATGCGTTTCAGAGACCAACGGGGACCGGGAGGCGAGGGCCGAGTCGCATCGCTCGCGGTAGCCGCGCTCGCAGAGACGGCGAACCTGATGTAGCGGTGGTCCGCCAGCGTCTCTACGTCCTCCATCACCCTCCAGCCCCGGACGCGGCGCGCCAGAGTGGCATCGGCGAAGGTGACGTCCACGACGGAGCCGCCCTGCCGCCGTACGCAGGTGTGGACCGACCCTCGGTTGAGAACCGCGAGGCCGGTCGCCGTCACCCACTCCGCGAGCTCCTGCCCCCGCGGGTCCGTCGCTGGACACCCCCACGCCACAGATTTGGCGTTGAGGTCCCCAGCGACGAGCACGCGGCCGGAGCGACTCCTGCCGATCAGAACGCCGACTTCGTCCAGGAACTGTTCGAAATCGGCGAGACTCCGATTCGGCGAGAAGTAAACCCCGACGATCAGGATGTCGCCCACCACGGCAGAGACATATCCCCGACCTCGGACTACGTCGGCGAAGGCCGGGGAACCCACCACGGGACGGGACGTCAACGCCACGACTCCGTCTCTGTCTCCCACCCAATCGTCCCCGGATGGGACGCGGTAGGGCTCGGCGACCACGGCCACGTGAATCGACCACTCCGCCATGCTCTGGAACAAAAGGTCCTGAGCCCTGGCGCAGTGGTTGATGTTCGCCTGGAGGAGGTTCAGGTCCATTACTATTCAGTGGCCATCGGAACCTCCTCTGCCCCTCGCGGCGCCTCCGCTTGCTGGGGTGGGGGAGAAGGCGTGTCGCCGCTCCCTCCTCCCTTCTTCCCTTTAGGCGGGGGCACGCAGGCCCTGCCACCCGCCCGGTGTTCTGACGGCCGCCCGGCCGTCGCACAGACGACGCAGCGCAGCGCCGCAGTGCAACCGCGAGCCTTGTGGCCTGGTTGGCCGCAGCGGTAACACAATCCGCTGCGGTCGACCCCCTCCGCACATTGGGCACCCATGTGCCCGGGTGCTAGGCACCTGTAGCACATCAGGGGGCGTTCGTCCAGCAACTCGACCCGGGCGGACACCCACCCCACCGTCAGGCGCCCTCCTGCCGCGATCTTCTTGGCGGCAGCGACGGGGCAGCGCACCAGCACTGCGCCCAGCCCGTCGCGCCTAGCCCCCACCTCACCGGCTCGCACCTGCTCCGCGGGGCATTCTCCGGCCCTGACGATCGCCGCCGCCACCTCCGCACTGGTGACGGAGTCGTCCAAACCCGACACCCGCAAGTCGACCGACTTTACAGGTCGGGTGACTCGGACGACCTCGTCGCCCAAGACCTCCCGGAGCCTAGTGGCCAGGGAGTCCGCCTTCTCCGCGCTGGAGGCTTCGGCACCGGGGAACTCGAATATACGGCCCCCAGTTGCCGCTCTTCGGAATCGGACCCCCTGTGTACCGAGGTCCGCCGCGTCGATCTTCGCCTTCGCGGCGGCGATCACCTTTTCGTAGGTGGCGCCCCTTTCCTCTGCCGCCGGCAGCAGCGTCAATACCACCGCCGACGACTGAGGAGTGCGGAGCCTACGGGGCTTGCGGGTGCGACCCTTCGCCTCTGGACGCCCCCCAGGACCGACCCTCGTCCACTCCGATGACGGCTGCGACTGCTGTTGCCGCCGTTCTTGCGGGCCAGGCTCCTGGCCACCCTTCCCTCCCTTCTTTTTCTTCTTCTTCCTTTTCTTCTTCGTCTTCCTTGGCTCCCTTATTTCGGAAGGTGGGGAAGAAGAGGAAGGAAGCGGGACCTCCTTCTCCGTCCGTGTCGCGGACGGTTTCGGCGCTGGCCCCGCTGGGCCCTGAGCCGGGACACGTCCTGCGGGCCCGCTAGGCGGGCTATGGGCCGGCGCCGCTCTCGGCGGGGGTGCCCTCGCTCCCGTCGCTCCGGAGGGTCCCGGAGCAGGCCTCGACGCCGCGTCCGCGTACGTGGGTCCACCTCTCTTTCTGTCGGAGGCCAGAGGTGGCCTCACGGACCGCTCCGGGAGGAGTCTGTCCTCGATGGAGGCCAGGCGGGCATTCAGCATCCCGCCGACCTGCAACATCACCGCCCGACAGATCTCCTCCACGGAGGTCACAGCGGCAGCAGCAGGGGTGGCCCCTGGACGTCCACCCCTGTCCCCGTCCTTGCGGGGAGGAGGCCGCGACCCAGAGGGCACCTCCTCGGTCCTACCCGGGGGAGTAGGGGCGGTAGCCTGCCTCCGCGCCCTCTCCATTTCCTCCTTCATTAGGGCCATCTCCCTTCGGAGGCTGGCCATTTCGGCCTGCAGGCGGGCATTGTCCGCCTGCAGCTGCCGGGTCTCATCCGAGATTGTGCGCGACGCCAGAACAGTAACGGCCTCTTTAATAGAGGCCGCTGCGTCCTTGAGGTCGCGCACAAATGTTCCCTTTAAATTGGAGGACTTGGTGGCCACCTTCGCAATGAGGTCCAAGTCCTCCAGAACGTTCTCCTGAAGTCGGGCGGCGGTCTGTTCGTCCACCCGCGTCACCGGCACGCGCGTTTCGCGCTTGAAGCGCGCCACGGCGGCCTCCTTCAGGAGATCCATCTCCGCCTTCTCTTTGGCCTGGGCTCTCGCCTCAGCCCTCTTCTCCAGGGCAAGAGTCTCCCGAGCTTTGCCCAGGCCAACGTAACGCCCATGAGTGGGCGGACGCCCTCGTCCTCTGACGGCTGGCGTCCCCGGCCTCTCCTCATCGGAGGAAACGTCATCTCCCCCGCTGAGGCGAGGCCGTTTCACCCCCGGCAATCTTTGCAGCACCGCTGAGGACGCAGACCCCGACCTGGACCTGCTGTCCACCGATATGATGCTGCAATCGGACTCCGCCGCTACCTCCATATCCCCTCCCTTCTCCTTCCAGAACCTCCCTGAGGTTTCCTTCCCCTCCTCACTTCTCGTCTCCTCCACCGTTTTTGTGTTTTTTAAGGTTTCCATTTTTGGTCCCACGAGTATGGGGGAAAAACGGTCCATCCGAGCAGTGCCCCCTGTACCCGGATAAGCCTACTACGTCACGAGGGTCGGCCGGTCCCCTGACGTGGTTCGCACTAAAGACTGGACAACCCACCAGCCATGCATCCCCTCGCGGTGCGCCGCCGCTTGGGATTTGGGGTGATTTTTTATAGAGGTTTTCTTCCTCGCGGTCCGGGCGGTTAAGCCAGGACCCTCGGTCCCAGTGTCGGTCGTGAGACATGACCAACGCCCGACACTCCTAAGGGTTTCCGATTTGGTGGCGAGGACTGCGTAGGACTAATTCCCACGCAGTCCGCTCGGAGGCAGGGTGAGTGCGCACCGAGCTCGCCTCAGGACTCCTCCCCTCCAGAGGATCCTCCTCCCTCCGCGTGCCCTCTGAAAACAGAGGGACGCTGGGCGTTCCCGCCCCCTTCGGTTATTTTTTAACGAGGTTTTCTTCCTCCTTGTGCCACACCTGGCTCCGCCTGGGCGTTCCCGCCCCCTTCGGTTATTTTTTAACGAGGTTTTCTTCCTCGCGGTGCCGCTTCCGGCAACTACCGGGCGTTACCGCCCCCCCCGCCCCCCTGGGTTCCTCCACTGTGCCCTCAGCTAATCAGAGGGACACGCGGAGAACCTCCCCCACCCCCCGCCAGGTTATTAGCCATGGCTAACAATATCCCATAAAGAGAAATTATTAGCCATGTTACCGGGGTGCACCGGCCCAAGCACTGCCCTTCCCTCCGGACGTATCCAGAAGGACTAGCAGCGCCCAAGCACACTAGGAGGTTACCTGGCCCACCACCCCAACCTAACCTAACCTAACCTAACCTAACCTAACCTAACCTAACCTAACCTAACCTAACCTAACCTAACCTAACCTAACCTAACCTTGACCAAATATTTATCTTTTTTATTATTCTTTTTAAATTGACTGTACACACCTCTACATTGTGTATAGATTATAAACGGACAGCGATATACACTGTCGCGTATTTTATTCTATCTTGACGCACTCCTCTGACAATGTTGGCCAGAACTCCAGCGAAGCACACTGACGAAGAAATGGAGAAAAATTCTCCGCCCAGGACACAGACTCTTTTGCCCCAAAAATCCCCACCTAGGACGCAAACGCTCTCGTCTAACGTTAGACGCAGCGTAGAGAAGCTGGAAGCGGCAGGACAGGAACCGCAAGACTTGACCCCAGCTACCAGTAAGACAGACGCCCAAGTCCTACCGAGACAGGTGCTGTCGAACCGACTAGCCGAAGGTAAAGCTAGCTTAATTAAAGCCAGAACAAACATAAATAACTCGCGGAATATTAGGGCGGATATAAAAGCAAATGTGTTGGAGGCGGTGGACAGAATGTTTCAGATTATAAAAGAGGCAGAAGCGGAGATTAAAAGATTTAAAAAGACCGGAGAAGTACCCGCACCTGAAGCAACACAGATTTTACCAGAAAGGACTATACGAAAGGGAACCTCTGAGGAACATGAACATAAACAAATAGTAGAACACCTAAAAGAACACAGCCGGCTACTCATTGAAAATGGTAGGAAAATGGATGAACTGAAAAGCAACCTTGACCAGCACCACCAACACATGCTGACCACCAAGACTTACGCAGAGGCAGCGACAGTCCACTCTACCATGCCCCCACGCCCACAGAATGCGCTGCATTCTGTAATTGTCACGTCCCAGGACGAAAAGGACACAGGCGACCAAGTGCTGACTAAAGTAAGAGAGGCAGTGAACGCTAAGGAAGGGTGGATCAAGGTAGAAAGGACTCGGAAAGGAAGGGATAGGAAAGTGATTATGAGCTGTAATACGGAAGAGGACAGACAAAAGGTGAAACAGAGATTAGAAAAATCCGGGAAAAATTTGGTGGTAGAAGAAGTCAAAAACCGGGATCCTCTCCTAAGACTCGCGGATGTCCTCATGGTGAATACCGACGAGGAGGTCATCAAGGCCTTCAGGAAACAAAATCGGGACATCTTTCAAGGCCTGAAGGAAAATGAGGACAGGCTCGAGATCAAATATAAGAGGAAGGCCCGTAACCCGCATACCAACCACGTCATCCTGAGCGTATCTCCAGTCATATGGAAGAGGGCGACTGAGACTGGAGCGGTGTATATAGACCTCCAACGCATCCGGATATTTGACCAGTCGCCGCTTATACAGTGCTCGAGGTGCCTTGGCTATGGTCACGGCAAAAAATACTGCGTAAAGGACTCAGCGGACCTCTGCAGCCACTGCGGTGGACCGCACCTCAAGGCGCAATGCCCGGATTGGCTTGCAGGAAGCGAACCCGCATGTATAAACTGCACAGAGGCAAAGATTGACCGCAACAACCACAACGCCTTTAGCAATGACTGCCCTATACGCAAAAAACGAGACGTCATAGCGCGCATGTCAGTGGCGTATTGCTAAGGGCACCCAAGTGGATATTCACCGATACCAGGTGCTCCAGTGCAACCTCCAACGAAGGAAGTTAGCCACGGACGAGCTAATGGTTCAAGCAACTGACGCAAAAGTAGCGATAGCACTGATCCAGGAACCCTATGTGGGCGGATCCGATAGTATGAAGTCATACCGTGGGGTGAGAATTTATCAGAGCACCGGAGCAGGCACAGTCAAAGCAGCTATTGCTGTATTTGACGCCAACCTAGATGTCACGCAACACCCTGAGCTCACCACAAACAACATCGTAGTGGTGAGCGTAAGCACTAGGCAATGGAAGCTCACGTTAGCTTCGTACTATTTTGAACCGGATCAGCCCATAAGCCCGTACCTGGATCAACTTGCTAAAATTGCTGAAACTATAACGCAGAGGCTAATTATTGGAGGCGACTCGAACGCAAAGAGCACCTGGTGGGGAAGTCCGATGATTGACCATAGGGGGGACGATATGGCGGGTACACTCCACGAACTGGGCCTTCACATACTGAACCAAGGCGACGTTCCAACTTTCGACACCATTCGTGGCGGGAAGCGTTACACCAGTTTCGTTGACGTGACGGCCTGCACTACTGACATGCTGGACCTAGTGGAGGACTGGGAAGTCGCTGAGAATCTCACTTGTGCCGATCATAACGGCATCAGCTTCAGTATCAAGCTGAAGAAATCGGGGGGGGTGAGTGTCAAAAGATCCACTAGAATTTATAACACTAAAAAAGCCAATTGGGAAACCTTTCAGGAAAAACTAAAAGAAATTATGATAGAGAACAATTTAGAAATCGAAAAAATCTTAAGAATTAACACAGCTGAACAATTAGAAAATTTTATAAACAAATTTCAAAATGCCATTACAGAAGCTAGTAAATTATCAATGCCAATTAAGAAGAACAATGAGACACTTACCCTACCCTGGTGGTCCGAGGAACTTGCCACGATGAAGCGACTGGTCACCACTAGGAGGCGCAGGATCAGGAATGCCGCACCGATACGAAGACAGAGTGTCGTGGACGCTTATATCCAAGCTAGAGACGAGTACGAGTCGAAGGCCATGGAGGCCCAGATCGTAAGTTGGAAGAGTTTCTGCGAGAAACAGGACAAGGAAAATTTATGGGAGGGGATTTATCGGGTAATTGGGAGGACAGCCAAGAGAGTAGAAGATATACCACTGGAGGAAAATGGCATCACCCTTGACGCAAAAGGCTCGGTAGAGTTGTTGGCTAGGACGTTCTACCCAGAAGACCTGTGGGAAAACGATAACCAGACGCATCGAGAAACAAGGAGCCGAGCATCCGAGGTGAACCTTCAACCATCTGGGGAACAGAATGATCCTCCGTTCACACAAACGGAATTGCTCACCGCAATGGACTCCTTGAATCCAAAGAAAGCGCCTGGTGCCGACGGCTTAACCGCAGACATATGCAGCCATGCCATAGGATCCGACCCACAACTTTTCCTGGGAGTTCTCAACAGGTGCCTGGAGCTTCACTACTTCCCGGTCATCTGGAAAGAGGCTACAGTCATAGTGTTGAGAAAACCAGGAAAAGACTCGTACACAACGCCCAAGTCTTACCGCCCAATAGGCCTCTTACCGGTAATGGGAAAAATTTACGAGAAGATGTTGGTCGCCCGACTTAAACACCATCTTTTGCCGAGACTGAACCCAAACCAGTTTGGATTCATGCCCCAAAAAAGCTGCGAAGACGCCCTCTATAAACTAATGCAACACATAAATACAAAACTTGACGAGAAGAAGATTATAGCCGTCGTGTCATTGGATATAGAGGGCGCTTTCGACAGCGCCTGGTGGCCAGCGATTAGAGTCCAGCTGGCCAAGATGAACTGTCCCTACAACATTAGGAAAGTCTTTGACAGTTACCTTGACCAAAGGAAAGTCACGGTAAGGTACAATGGAGAAACATTTACCAAGGCGACCAACAAAGGGTGCGTACAAGGGTCCATAGGCGGTCCTATCCTATGGAATGTACTGTTAGACCCTCTTCTGAACACTCTCTTGACTGAGGGGCATTATGTGCAGGCATTCGCCGACGACGTTGTGATGGTGTTCGACGGTCTTACGGCCCAAAACGTGCAAAGACACGCCAATGCCGCTCTCGAACTTGTCCGGGTTTGGGGTGTCGAAAATAAACTCAAATTCGCGCCTCACAAGACCAACGCGATGGTAATCACGCGCAAGCTTAAATTCGACACACCACGCCTGAGCATGGGCGGGGTCGACATTGGCATGTCAAACCAAATTAAGATGTTGGGGGTGACGTTTGATAACAAACTCACTTTTAATTTGCACGTAGCAAGCGTCTGTAAAAAGGCGGTAAATGTGTACAAACAGCTTGCAAGAGCAGCGAAGGTAAGCTGGGGTCTTCACCCTGAAGTGATCCGTACAATTTACACGGCGACCGTCGAGCCCATCATTTTGTACGCGGCGAGCATCTGGGCACCAGCAGCCGAGAAGCTTGGAGTGCAGAGACAGCTCGGTACTGTCCAACGAGGATTTGCGCAGAAAATGTGCAAGGCTTATCGCACGGTCTCCCTGAACTCAGCACTGGTTCTGGCGGGGGTGCTCCCACTTGATCTTCGTGTACGCGAGGTAGCCTTGCTATACAGGATCAAGAGGGGGGCGAACCTGCCTGGATTAGGGGACAGGGAGATTGAACGATTAATGCCGGCAACAGAGGCGCCACATCCCGCAGTGTCGGCGGACCTCAGTCTGATTTGTCTCAAGGACCAGAACGACGTGGACGTAAACGGCAGCTGTGCAGTAAAAATTTTCACCGACGGTAGTAAGATCGGGGGTAAGGTTGGCGCGGCGCTGTCCGTGTGGGAGGGCGAAGCGGAGATCAAGACCGTCAAACTCTGCTTACCGTCATACTGCACAGTATATCAGGCAGAACTGTTGGCTGTTTGCGAGGCCACAAGGTTGATGAAGAGGTACAAAGCAGACACATTCGGCATTTATAGCGACTCAATGGCGGCACTACAAACCGTCACCAATCTCAGTTCCCTCCATCCATTAGCCGTTGAAACACGCGAGAACATAGCGTACCTTTCTCGACAGAACAAAGTTGTATCTTTGTTCTGGATCAAAGCACACGCAGGATTGGAGGGAAATGAGAGGGCAGACCAACTTGCCAAAGAAGCCGCCGCTGCATCAACTAAAAGGAGACCTAGCTATGATTTGTTTCCCGTCTCATTCGCGAAGCGACAGCTTCGGCAGCAGACGATTCGCGAATGGGATGAGAGGTACAAATCCGGAGAAGTTGCCGGAGTCACAAAAATGTTCTTCCCGGATGTGGATGCCGCTTATAGTGTAATTCGGAAACTCAAACCGACATGTCTAAGCACCCAATTGTTTACGGGTCATGGCGGATTCTCCGAATACTTATGTCGTTTTAAGTGTAAGGAGAGTCCGTCATGCATCTGTGATCCCGACGCAAAGGAGTCTGTTCCCCACATTGTCTTGGAATGCCCGGTGTTCGGCTACGAAAGATTCAAAATAGAACAATTATTAGACGTAAAACTAACAATTGGAAACATAAAGATCATTATGACAGATAAACGTAGAAACGAATTTATAAACTACTGCTTGAAAATAATAGAGAAGGTAATTAAAAGGAACAAGTAAATTATAAGTATGATTTCCATATATTATGAATAATACATAGGTAAATCATACAACGATACCCCAAATGTAAAAAACTAAAAGTAGAGATAAGCGTAGTTTAAGAAACAAAAATGTAAAAGTAGATAAGTGAAAATGTAGTAGTGTGAAATGTAGCCTAAGAGTAGAATTAAGCATAATTTAAGACTTAAAAGTAAGATTAAAATGTAATAGTAAATAAAGTAATAGTATGTAATAGTAATAATAAAGTAAGATTGTAAACAGTAAAAAAATAAAGAAACCCCAAAATATAAAGTTATTAGAATACATATAGAGTAGACCGGAATCCCACCGGGTAAAGTGTGAAAGAGACGAATGACAGAAAGAACAAGGTATGCAGAATAAAAGTACGAGTGGTATAAGAGATAGAACTGGAGTGAAAGTGAACAATAGGCCAACATAGGCTTTGACTATGTCAAAGGTAGAAAGAAAAAAAAAAAAAAAAAAAAAAAAAAAAAAAAAAAAAAAAAAAAAACCTAACCTAACCTAACCTAACCTAACCTAACCTAACCTAACCTAACCTAACCTAACCTAACCTAACCTAACCTAACTCGTCCTAACTCGTCCTAACCTAACTCGTCCTAACCTAACTCGTCCTAACCTAACTCGTCCTAACCTAACTCGTCCTAACCTAACTCGTCCTAACCTAACTCGTCCTAACCTAACTCGTCCTAACCTAACTCGTCCTAACCTAACTCGTCCTAACCTAACTCGTCCTAACCTAACTCGTCCTAACCTAACTCGTCCTAACCTAACTCGTCCTAACCTAACTCGTCCTAACCTAACTCGTCCTAACCTAACTCGTCCTAACCTACCTCGTCCTAACCTACCTCGTCCTAACCTAACTCGTCCTAACCTAACTCGTCCTAACCTAACTCGTCCTAACCTAACTCGTCCTAACCTAACTCGTCCTAACCTAACTCGTCCTAACCTAACTCGTCCTAACCTAACTCGTCCTAACCTAACTCGTCCTAACCTAACTCGTCCTAACCTAACTCGTCCTAACCTAACTCGTCCTAACCTAACTCGTCCTAACCTAACTCGTCCTAACCTAACTCGTCCTAACCTAACTCGTCCTAACCTAACTCGTCCTAACCAGTTACGCGCCGACCGCCGACGCGAGAGCAGTGTTTTTAAGCCGCTCCGCGTTCAAAAAATCGCGAAATTGGGTAAAGTTTGTCCAATTTGATCGAGTTTTTGCTAAAAGTGTGTGTTTTTGTAAGTGCCATCGTGCTATAGTGTTCAAAGTGTTGGTGCTGCGGTGGAAATCCGGTTTTCCCATGAAAACGGGGAAAAACTTCGGAAATCAGCGTTTTTTCAACACAAAGTCGCGTGCGCTGCCAAAAGGAGATCGATAACCTATCCTTTTTCTTATTGCTTTTGGTGCGCCTCCCGGAGCTCTACATTCTGACACAAACTCCGGATTTTTTCGCCTAGTATTTCCGAAGTTATAAAGGAAAAACCGAAAACCACGTGGCCACGTGCTCACGGAAATACTGGACGTGGGTAAGTGCCGCAACTTGTTACAGGTAGAGGAAGCACGGGAGAGTAGACAAGCGTTTTTGCTGAGCCTTAACTCCTATTTTTGGAGGCGTGGCAGTGCGAAGACCGTCTTTCACAGGTTATCCCATTTTTACTGGCACTATATCTCGGGAAAGCGATCGACGACCCCTATATATTTTTATATCTTTAAATAGGGGGCACTAAGGACTATACGCGTGTAGAGTTTGGGATTTTTCCTACAAGCAGTTTCCGAGCGCGGGATATAAAGCTGAAACAAGGGTAACACGTGGTACCCTTTCCGGGGTCCCCAACTGCACGAAAGCGCAACAGGCGGAAAGAGGGCGGTAAGTGTCAACTATAAGCGTTTTCAGATTTTCGATAGCTCTATCATAGCTCTACTTATAAGCACTGGAAAATCCACGCTTAATTTGCTTATATCTCACCAAATACTTATCTTAAAATTCATCGGTGAGCACGAGAGGCTCTAAATTCACCGGCTCTATCGGATAGATCTGGTAGAGATCGGCCGCGACCTATAGTTTAGGAGTTGGTTTCGGAGTGAATCCGATACCGGATCCGGGTAGACGGCGCCGAGACCTTTCCAACGACACCAAGCTCGGTTCTCTACGACCAGGATTGACGGAGTTACGAGCGGTTGAAAATTTTGCACTAAAGTAAGGCGGCCATCTTGGAATACTTGAATTGGCCGTATCTCCGAGAATATTGGTCGTGGAGAATCGCGGTTTTCACTGGAGCGGAGGGCTCGCCCAGACCCAGCGGGCACAACTAGCAGAACGTGGTTTATCCCCCCTCCCAATTCCGACATCGGGTCCCCCCCCCATCGGCTGGACAGTAGCGAGCACACCCCGGAGCATTTTTCCGCTGGTTTCTGCGACCCGTGGATCGGGAGCTGTCGGGGTTTGAAGTTTCAGCGGCCATTTTGTTCCGCCATCTTGGAAAACTTCAAGCTTCGATAGCTCGGGAACCGGTGGTCGTAGAGAGACGCGGTTTTCACCGGAGTGGAGTGCTCGCTCAGGCTGAGGGGGCACAACGGGTGGAGAGCTGATTTACCCCCCCCACTTTTCAACATCAGTTTCCCCCCCCCACCGGCTAGACAGCCGCGAGCACACCAAGGGGCACTTTTCCGCGGGTTTCTGCGACCGGTGGATCGGCAGTTGTCGGGGTTTGAAACTTCGGCAGCCATTTTGTTCCGCCATCTTGTAGATTTTCAAACCTCGGTAACTCGGGAGCCGGTGGTCGTGGGAAGACGCGGTTTTCGCTGCTGTTGTGGGCGCACCGAGGCCTATCAGGGTAAGTTGACCTCTGACCTGTCCTTTGACCTTTGACCCCAGAACTTGACCTTTCGAATTTTTACACGGAGACTGCGACCTTGTGTCCTTGAGGCGGCCAATATGTCCGAGAAATCAAGCTCGGCATCTTCAACTGCCAGCAACAGGTCGGCGGGAAAGCCTATGTCACCGTACAAGCGAGCAAAAAAGCTCGTTTCCAAGGTCCACAGGGTCACAGAAAAAATGATCAAAACATCCGGCCAGGCTGGGGGGGAGGTCTCGCGGGCAGGTCCTTCGGGCGTGAAGGGGGGCGCTCCCAGCCGGGATACACCTCGAGAGAAGGACCAGCAGTTAGGGGATCTAGCGACTCCACCTTCGGGGAGAAGCGAACAAGCAGGTAACGTATCCAGGTCTCCGAATAGCGCCGATTATGCCAGCGCTACCGGCTCGCCCAGTTCATTGTCGGGAGTTGAGGAGCTGCCGCGGTCGCGCAGGAGCAGCGAGAGCGACCTACCACCAGTCACCTCAACCCCAGACCCCAGACCTAAAGGGGAGCCGATAGTCGCGAAACCTAGATCGGAATCTTCTCTGCTGCGCATTAAGGCCCAGCTTAGGGCCGCTGCGGCAGCAGATCTGGGGAAAAGTGTGCGGGGCGCTGAAGAGCCGCGTGACGATGAAGGAGGTAGCGAGTCATTCCTGTCAGACACCTCTATGGTGGGCGGAGGAGCACTCCACGAAATGCCTCGCATCGCCAACGCGCTGTTATTAAAGACTAAGACAAGGCTCGAAGAAAGCCGTAACTTAAACAGGGACATCAGAGAAGACGTCAGCAGTGGCATCCATGGTCTCTATGAGATGGTGTTGAGACTGGCAGACTCGCGAAACCGGCACATTGCTGAAAAAGAAAAACAGCGTGCCAGTTACGAGCGCCTGATCAGCCGTACGAGGGCTGAGCATGTCGCGGCACTCGAGAGACTGCAAAAACAGCAGCAGGAGGCAATTGCGGACATTGCAGCCAATGTCACAAAAACTTTTAAAGAAGCGGAAGCATCTCGGTACTTGGTATACGAGATGGAGGCCCACCTCAAGGAACACGTTGACAAGGTCACCACAGGCCCTGTATTGTCTTTCCCCGGCCAGGAGCTGCGGAATGTCCAGGAGGACATCGCTACCCTTAGGCTGGAGCTCGGCACCCTGAACCTCAATATTGAGAAGGTCCAGGCTGCCCAATTGGTGGACAACGAACCCACAGCTAAGGAACTCAAGAAATTGAGCAGTGATGTCTCTCAATTTAAGGGGGAGATCCGCAGTGTCCTGGAACACATCAAGGCTCCACAAGGCCCGGCTGGGCATGACGGCGATCAACTAAGATCAAGATCCTCTGCAGTTGAGACCCGGCCGACCCCGCACGGATCTGCTATAATGGCAAACAAAACTTATGCGGGGGCCGCCTCCACTCCCAGGGCTGGGGGCTCACTGCCACGCTTCCCGCTCCTGATCGAGTCGACCGACCCCAGAGACACCTGCGATGACGTAGTTAAGTCGGTCAAGACCAGTGTTGACGTCATAGAGCTGGGGGTCGGAGTGAGCTCGGTCAGGAAAAGGAAGAACCAAAAGGTTGTTATAGCTTGCGACTCTTCGGATGGCAGGGATAGAATGGAGCAAGCTATCAAAAGCACTACCAACAAATTGTCAGTCTCGAAGATCAAGCCTAAGAACCCCCTCCTTAGACTGGTGGGGATCGTTAAAGATCTGAGTGATAACCAGGTGGAAGAGGCGGTCCTCCGCCAAAACAGTGGTTTGGTGTCTGTGGCGGAGACCGAGGATAAATCGGTCAGAGTGGTACGAAAAACGAAAGGCAGAACCAACGATACGTGTAACGTGGTCCTTGAGGTGGCTCCGGGCCTGTACCACCAGATGGTTGACCGCAAGTTGCGCATAGGGTACCAGGTGGTGTGGGCTGTGGACCAGTCACCGGTAGTTCAGTGCTATCGGTGCATGGGCTTCGGTCATTACGCCAGGGAGTGTCGCAACCCAGAAGCCAGTTGTGGCCATTGTGCTGGCAAGCACGACACCCGTCAGTGCCCAATTAGGTCTGACCCCCCTCATGCGTTAACTGCGCAAGCAACGGGGAAGAGTCTACAGACAGACAGCATGCGGCTTACAGTGCCTCATGCCCACTGTGGCAAAAGTGGGACCGTATAGCGCGTGAATCGGTCTCGTATTGTTGATACGGGCACTCCGGGGGATAATAACGGACAGACTAGACCAGACCAATTAAAGGTGGCTCAAGCCAATCTTGGGAGGGGATATGCCTCCATGCAAGAGGTTATTTACGAGGCTAGGAGGCGTAAATTATCACTCGTTATGCTACAGGAGCCGTATGTGGGAGCCCAGGGCCACGCAAGCTCCAGTCACAGAGTCATCCAGAGGATGTCAGTAGATAAAGACAATCCCGTCAAGGCGGCGACTGTCATCATGGATGCAAACCTCGTAGTTATTGATAACCCGGACTTATGTACCCTTAATATTTCCACTTGTATAGTTAAGTTTAATAATAGATCAATAGGCATAATCAATGTATATCTTGAAAAGGAAAAGAACATTACCGATGACCTCGACAAGATATCTGGAATCATGCAGAAGCTTCAGACTGATGACGTGGTGCTTGGAGGCGATTTCAATGCAAAGTCTCCTTGGTGGGGTAGCGAGGTGGAGGATGACAGGGGAGAGAAAGTAGCGGATACCTTAGCAGGCCTTAACCTGCACATTCTTAACGAGGGCAGGGTTCCAACCTTCTTCGCTATCAGAAATAACATCGAGTACACCAGCATAGTTGACCTTACCCTTTGCTCTGAGAGCTTGATGACAGCGGTGACGGACTGGACCGTGGATACCGGATTGAGCACCTTGTCCGACCACAGGGCCATCACTTTCGTTATCAAGACCTATAACGACGGGAAGGAAGCTCAAACCTCTGCTAGGAACTCAACACGGAGATACAACACGTCAAAAGCGAGCTGGCCTATGTTTATGGAGCTTGTCAGGAAAGGTCTAGACGAAAAGGAGTTGACTTCTCACGTCATTGAGGAAATTACTGACATCAATAAACTCGAGGAGATAGCCCAAGAGTACGCCAGAGTCATTACCATAGCTTGTGACTCGGCGATCCCGAGAATATCTGATAGGGTCAACTTGGGGAAAACGGAGTGGTGGACACAAGACCTGACTGTCAAGAAGAGTCATATGATAATGCTAAGGAACAGGATCAGGCATGCAAACCCCAGGAGGAAGCCATATGTCATAAAAGACTACCTAACAGCCCTTTCCGAGTATAAGGATTTAATGTCACAGACCATCACAGACAGTTGGAAAGCTCACTGTTGCAGGCAAGATAGGGAATCCTTCTGGGACAGCATCTACAGGGTCATTAGGAAGAGGAACAAGAGGGAAGGGGACAGACTCCTGAGAGCACCTGACCATCACCAAATGCTCACGCCGAGGGACTCTGCCAACTTACTAGCTGAAACATTCTACCCATTGGATGACTGCAGTGAGGACACACCGGAGCAGAAGTCGATAAGGGAGAAAGTGGCTGAGGACCTTAAGAGACTGGAAAAGGGTACACCCATGCTCTTTACCCAACTGGAGATGGCTGCGGTTCTGGAGGAGATGAGCCCCAAGAAGGCGCCTGGAGAGGACGGCCTCACTGCCGACATCTGCAACAGAGCGTTTATGGCAGCACCATCAACGCTTTTGGCCATCTACAATAGGTGCTTGGTTCTGGCCTATTTCCCCAGGACATGGAAGAGGGCCACAATTAAAATAATACCAAAACCGTTAAAAGAAGACTACACCGTTCCTAAATCATATCGCCCCATCGGCCTTCTTCCGATTCTGGGGAAAACCTTGGAGAAAATGATGGCTTCAAGGATTCTATGGCAACTGGGCAAAGAACGGAAGATTAGCACTAGGCAGTACGGGTTTATGCCCCAGAGAAGTACCGAGGACGCACTATTCGACGCGGTTCTGCGCATCGAGCGAGCGACCAAGGAGAGAAGGATCGCCACAGTTGTGTCCTTGGACATCGAAGGGGCATTTGACAACGCCTGGTGGCCGGCCATAATCAACCAGCTGATACAGAAGAGGACCGACCCAAGCTTGGTGGCACTTGTTGCCAGCTACCTATCAGATCGCAGTGTGGTCTTCAGGTACTCTGGCGAGGAGATCACCAGGGACACAAATAAGGGGTGCATTCAAGGCTCTACGTGTGGCCCCTTATTCTGGAACGTTCTTCTGGATGGTCTACTCGAGGAGTTAGACAAATCAGAGGTGCATACACAGGCCTTCGCTGATGACATCCTACTCATAGGGGTCGATAACGACGGATGCAGACTTGAGGAAAAGATAAACGGGGTATTAGACAAAATTGCAGGATGGGGCAGCAGAAACAAACTCAGGTTTGCTCCTCACAAGACGCAGGTTCTGACAATTACGAAGAAGCTGAAATACCACCAACCGAGGCTAACCATGGCGGGTGTGGACTTGAACTCGACGGACACAATGAGAGTACTTGGTCTCACCCTGGACAGAAACCTCAACTATCTACAACACGTAACAGAAGTCACAGCGAAGGCCATTAACCTCTATAAAGGAGTGTCTAGGACGGCCAGGGCTCATTGGGGTTTGAACCCCGACATCTTATACACAATATACGTCAGCGTGGTGGAGCCAATCATCTTGTACGCGGCCAACGTATGGGCAACGAAATGCCAAACCGTCCAAGTAAGGACCAAATTGGACAGGGTTACCAGGATGTTCGCCATACTCGTATGCAAGGGGCATAGGACGATCTCCCTCCCAGCCAGTGCTGTCCTGGCCGGCATAATTCCATTGGACCTCCGCGTGCAGGAAAGGAGAATGCTATATCTTGCTAAAAGGGGGGATGAGTTGCCGGGCTTGCCAGGAAGAGAGATCGAAACCCCAGTCAGCCCTTTCTCCCTCCCGCACCCAGCTCTCCGACAACGACTGGACTACTCCATCATCAACAGCCAGGAAGACCTGGACGCTGTCGTGAATGACGAGATCGTCCAAATTTTCACGGACGGTAGCAAACTAGAGGGTAAAGTTGGCGCTGCCGTCACTATCTGGAAGAACGGCAGAGAGGCCAGATATACTTTGCTCCCTCTCGCAAGCTACTGCTCCGTCTTCCAGGCTGAAGCCGCAGCCTTGAAAGAAGCAGTAAGAATAATGTGCGCGGATAGAAGATTCAGGAGAGCGCAGATTTTCTCGGACTCGCGCTCATCCCTGGATAGTCTCCGCAGCCCGTCACTTCACCCAATTATTGCGACCGTAAGATCAATGGTGGAAGAACTCATCACGAAGGGCGGACAAGCCCAATTCTTTTGGATCCGATCTCATGTCGGATTCGAGGGTAATGAAAGGGCGGATGAACTGGCAAAGAGGGCGGCCCTGCAGTGCAAAAAGCGTCCTGCCTATGATCGCTTCCCTGTGTCCTTTGCCAAACACCTCATCAGGGCCTCTACCTTGCAGACCTGGCAAGAGCGTTACACGCAGTATACTTCGGCCAGCACCACTAAATGCTTCTTCCCGGATTGTATACAGGCGTTTAAGACATTGAAGAAACTGGAGCTCACCAATTTGAAGACTCAAGCCTTCAGTGGTCACGGTGGTTTCAAAGATTACCTCTTTAGATTTAAGTTGGCTTCAGATCCACACTGCACTTGCGACGGGCAGACTCCAGAAAGCGTAATCCATATATTGGTCGAGTGCCCGCGCTTCGCTAAGGAGAGGTACGAGCTAGAGTGCAGGGTGGACCTGAATGTTACAAGCGGCACGCTCGCGACGTTGGTTCATGATGACAGTCGCCGGGCGGCCTTCTTAGAGTTTGCACTCGGCGTTGTAGGGAAGGTGGCTAGGGCAAATGGTTGCAAGGTTGCAGGCTGACTGAACAAAGCCAGTACATACGCAGGTGTATTTTATTTTATTTGGTATTTTAGTCTGAAACCTTGTATCGGCAAATTTTGATAATAATATAACATAGAATAGCATAGAGATAGAATAGTATAGAGTACAGTAGATAGAATAGCAGAATTTTGTATATAGTATAGGATGTTGTATAATTTGGTGTATATAGGCGTGTATAGAATGTAGAGTATAGTAGGTATTAAAGTAGGATTGGTATATAGTGTAGGATGTAGTGTTATGTGTAGCGTATATAGCGCGTGTATTAAAAAAAAAAAAAAAAAAAAAAAAAAAAAAAAAAAAAAAAAAAAAAGGATCAGTATAAAAATAAGAGGACTAGTACTATTCACCTAATGTACAAACCCGAACATGAGGAAAAAAAAAAAAAAAAAAAAAAAAAACATGGCTATATATACTTTGTATCTTGGGTCAGGACTCTATAGCAGTAGGCAGGCGTGTTGTGCGCGTAACTTTTTAGTTTAATGTTTAATTTAGTTTAACCCACAGTTGCAAGGATGCTGCATAATGAATAGCAGCAGGCTGGTAGGACCGATGGTGGGTTTTTAGTGGGTAGGACGGGCAACCGTGAGTCCCACATACCCTCCCGGAACCGGAGTGCTCGCAGTAGGCGGGAGGCGAGGGCCCCGGTTCCGGTAGGGATGCGTAACTGCATTTTCCCACCACCGGGATATTAAAAAAAAAAAAAAAAAAAAAAAAACTCGTCCTAACCTAACTCGTCCTAACCTAACTCGTCCTAACCTAACTCGTCCTAACCTAACTCGTCCTAACCTAACTCGTCCTAACCTAACTCGTCCTAACCTAACTCGTCCTAACCTAACTCGTCCTAACCTAACTCGTCCTAACCTAACTCGTCCTAACCTAACTCGTCCTAACCTAACTCGTCCTAACCTAACTCGTCCTAACCTAACTCGTCCTAACCTAACTCGTCCTAACCTAACTCGTCCTAACCTAACTCGTCCTAACCTAACTCGTCCTAACCTAACTCGTCCTAACCTAACTCGTCCTAACCTAACTCGTCCTAACCTAACTCGTCCTAACCTAACTCGTCCTAACCTAACTCGTCCTAACCTAAATCGTCCTAACCTAACTCGTCCTAACCTAACTCGTCCTAACCTAACTCGTCCTAACCTAACTCGTCCTAACCTAACTCGTCCTAACCTAACTCGTCCTAACCTAACTCGTCCTAACCTAACTCGTCCTAACCTAACTCGTCCTAACCTAACTCGTCCTAACCTAACTCGTCCTAACCTAACTCGTCCTAACCTAACTCGTCCTAACCTAACTCGTCCTAACCTAACTCGTCCTAACCTAACTCGTCCTAACCTAACTCGTCCTAACCTAACTCGTCCTAACCTAACTCGTCCTAACCTAACTCGTCCTAACCTAACTCGTCCTAACCTAACTCGTCCTAACCTAACTCGTCCTAACCTAACTCGTCCTAACCTAACTCGTCCTAACCTAACTCGTCCTAACCTAACTCGTCCTAACCTAACTCGTCCTAACCTAACTCGTCCTAACCTAACTCGTCCTAACCTAACTCGTCCTAACCTAACTCGTCCTAACCTAACTCGTCCTAACCTAACTCGTCCTAACCTAACTCGTCCTAACCTAACTCGTCCTAACCTAACTCGTCCTAACCTAACTCGTCCTAACCTAACTCGTCCTAACCTAACTCGTCCTAACCTAACTCGTCCTAACCTAACTCGTCCTAACCTAACTCGTCCTAACCTAACTCGTCCTAACCTAACTCGTCCTAACCTAACTCGTCCTAACCTAACTCGTCCTAACCTAACTCGTCCTAACCTAACTCGTCCTAACCTAACTCGTCCTAACCTAACTCGTCCTAACCTAACTCGTCCTAACCTAACTCGTCCTTTTTTTTTTTTTTTTTTTTTTTTTTTTTTTTTTTTTTTTTTTTTTTTTTTTTTATACACAGGAAATGCCTGACGCATACCTCTCCGTCAGGGGAAACGGAGAGGTTATGTGGGGCTTGCACCCACTAAAACCTGTGTTGTTCCTCAGACGGCCTGCGGTTGCGCGGGCTACACTTCGAAAAGTATTCATCCGCGCTCCCGCAAGTCTTGACCCGGCAAGGCGGGTCCCGACATCTTGGCTGCCTAGTCGCTGCCAAATCCGCCCAAGGGGTGCGCCCGGAACACGGCGCACCACCTCCTGGCCTGTTTTAGACCGGGAGACGAACGCCCCCTACGTCCGTCACCCGCAGGCTGGCAACTCACGGCGGTCGGAGGTTATCATGCGCCCTCCGGCGCCCGGTGCGTCTCCTGCGCGAGGGATCCTCTGTCGAGCTTTCTCTCTCGCGCTCCGCCGCCTCCTTTGCGGACATCACCTCCTCGCAAAAGGAGGAAGCGGCACTCCACGCGTCCTCGTTCCGCACCATCGTTCTCGCGATGTTCGGGAGCGAGAGGCCACCGACTGCCGCCTCTAGTGCGCGGCGTTGTTCTGTCCAGGCCGGACAATCCGCCAGCGTGTGTTGCGCCGTATCTTCGGGCCTGTCCTCACAGTGCTGGCAGCCGGATGACTGCTCCCGACCTATGCGATGCAGATACTTACCGAAGCAACCGTGTCCGGTAAGTATCTGCGTCAACCGGAAGGTTAAGGCACCATGCTTCCGCCCCAGCCAATCCTCCATAACGGGCCTTATCGCCGCTATTGTGTCGTGCCCTGCGCTGGGGTTATCGAGCCGCTCCCTCCAATCCGCCAGTAGAACCCGACGGAGCTGGGAGCGAAGCCGCGCAAATACGCACGGCATCGGTCTGCCGCCCCGTCCTCGCACCTCCACTGTCCACTGGTACAGGGAGGCGAGAGTTTTCGCCTCGAGGTCCCACGGCGGAGATCCGGCAAGGAGAGTCGCCGCCTCAAAGGAGATCGTGCGATATCCCCTTATAACCCTGACGGCCATCGCTCTCTGCGGTCTCCGCAGAATTGCGACATTGCGGGCCGTCAGGTTATTCGCCCACACAGGGGCCCCATAGAGGGCCATCGATCGCACGATCCCCATGTATAGCCTCCGACATGAGGCTTCTGGTCCGCCAAGGTTGGGCAGCAATCGAGCCAGCGCTCCCGCAGCTCCCATCAGTTTAGGGAGCAGGCGCTCGAAATGCGGGCCAAAGTCCCACCGGCTGTCGAGGACGAGTCCCAGATATTTCATCGTCGACTCGACGCCGATGCGAACACCTCCCACGACGATGTGGGATCCCGAAGGCGGCGCGCGTCGAGGGCCATGTAAAAACATCGCCTCCGACTTGTTAAGGGCCACCTCGAGACCCAGGCGCCGGATCCTCCCGACCACTTGTGCGACTCCAGCGGTCGCCAACAATGTCGCCTGCCGGTGCGTCTCTCCACGCGCCGTCACCAAAGTGTCGTCAGCGTAGCACGTTACACTGACGCCGGGGAGCAGCGCTCCGCGCAGCACCCAGTCGTAACCGATGTTCCACAGGAGTGGTCCCAAGACTGACCCCTGTGGAACACCGCACGAACACTCTCGCCGACCCCAACCACTCCGACCCGGGTAGACGACCGCCCTGTCCGTCAAATATGCCCCGACTACGAGACGAAGGTAGTTTGGCACCCGATGGTATACGAGTGCCTCCCTAATGCAACTCCAGGGTAAGGTGTTGAACGCGTTAGCGATATCGAGAGACACCGCCAACACCACCTCACCCCGAGAGACTGCTTCCTCCGCCAGGGCTCTCACGCGCATGATCGCGTCCACCGTCGAGCGCCCTCGGCGAAAACCGAACTGGTTCTCCGCCAGGTCCGGCCCGACGCCCTCCAAGTGCTGCACGAGACGGTCCGACACAACTCGCTCGAAGAGCTTCGCCATCTCGTCCAGCAGTACGATCGGCCGGTAGGCGGACGGAGAATCCGTTGGGCGACCCTCTTTCTTGAGCAGGACCAGCTTTCCAGTCTTCCACCGCAGTGGAAACTGGCCCCGCTCCATACATGCGCTAAAGAGCCCCAGCAGTCGGGGCTCGAGAGACTTCGAGGCCAAGGCCAGGGCTCGGCCAGGTATGCCGTCGGGTCCTGGTGCGGTGTTTTTGGCCTGAAGCCGTCGCACCGCCACTCCCAACTCTGCCGGGGTGACCTCCGGCACGTCGTCGTCGTCCCCGAAAGTCGGCGGGGCCATCGTCGGCGGGTTGTGCTCCGCTCTGGATGGAAACAGGGAGCACACCACATCCTCCAGGAGCTGCGGACCGAGACTCTGGGTCAGCGGCGGCGCTGAAGGCCGAAGCTTGCCCCTAACCATCAAATAAGGGCGACCCCACGGATCTGCATCCAGCGTCCCCAGCAGCTCCTCGCGGGCCCTGATCTTCGCAAATTTGATGGCGGACTGAAGGGCCCGCTTCGCCGCTTTGTAAGCTACGTATAGCTCCGCCTCTATTGCCGGCCCCAGCTGGGTGCGGCGACGCCTCCTGCGATGCCTGGCGTAACGGCGCCTTGCCTGGACGCATGCGGCACGCAACTGCGCAATGTCTTGCGACCACCAGTACACTTGACGCCTGGCAGGTATATGCTGGACACGCGGCATCGCCGCGTCGCAGATCTGCGTCAGCGCCCTCCGGAACCATTCTGCCTCCTCGTCAACGCTGACAGGCCTAACCGGTGCGGAGACCCAGGCCTGTACGATGGCGGCTTCGAGGAGCACTTCCTTATTTAGGCGCTTTAGCGCCCAGCGCGGGCCACCCCCTCCGGATGCAGTGCTAACCTGAGCGTCCGAGGCCGAAGGGGAGACGTCAAAACAGATGTAACGGTGATCCGATAACGTCTCCACCTCCTCCATCACGCGCCAACCTCGCACACGGCCTGCTATAGCAGGGCTAGCGAATGAAATGTCCACTATTGACCCGCCCCGCTGACGCACGCACGTGTGGACATCACCTTGGTTGAGGAGAAGCAGGCCTTGCTCGACAGCCCACTCCTCCAGTATTGATCCTCGCGCATTTGTCGTCGGGGAACCCCAAGCCGAAGACTTGGCATTGAAGTCCCCAAGGACAAGCACAGGATTAGGACGGCTTCGACCGACTACGACACCCAAATCCCCGAGTAAGCCCTCAAAATCAGCGAGAGTGCCGTTGGGTGAGGAGTAAACTCCTGCGACCACCACACCGCCTATCCTCGCCGCTACAAACCCCCGTCCCCGAACGACACTTTCGAGTAACGGGGACTCAATAGCGGCCCGTAGAATAAGGGCCACCGAGCCCGACAAATCATCCACCCAATCGTCCCTTTGGGGGACAAAATACGGTTCAGCGACCGCCGCGACATTAATCGACCACTGCGCCATGCTCTGGAGGAGCAAGTCCTGAGCTCTGGCGCAGTGATTGATATTCGCTTGTAGGAAGCGGAGAGGTGTACCCATTATTAGGTGTCCATACTCTCACCCTCCTGAGCCTGGGATGGTGCAGGCTTACCTTTGCCTTTTTGTTTGGGCGCAGCACAGGTCTTGGCGCCCATCCGGTGATTCGCCGGCTTGTCCGCCGCCGCGCACAATACGCAATGCGGCGTGGCCTCACATGTACCGGCCTTGTGCCCCGGCTGACCGCAGCGATAACATAGGTCACTGCGGTCTACCCCCGAAGTACACTGGGCACCGACATGTCCCTCCACTAGGCATCGGTAGCACCTCAGGGACCTAGGCTGCAGGATCTTGACCTGTGCCGACACCCAGCCCACCATGAGCCGGCCACCCTCAGTGAGTTTTTTAGCCGCCACGACGGGACAGCTGACAACTGCTGTCCGTAGCCCCGTAAAGCCCGGCGTAATGGGACCTGACTTAACTTGGGCCGGAGAGCACCCTCCAGCACTGGCGACAGCGGCCTCCAACTCCCCAGTGGTTACCGAGTCGTCTAGACCCATTATGCGTAAATCCGCGCTCTTTGTGGGTCTGGACACCTTCACTCCCACAGGTTCCAAGGACGCCCTCAGCTTTTCAGCGAGAGCGTCAGCCTGTGGTTCGCTGTCGGCACCCGCGACCTCAAGCATGCGGGCGCCAGTCACCGTTGTTTTGCAACGGACACCCGCAATGCCGAGCTCACCAAGGTTAATTTCCGCCTTAGCCTTGGCGAGGGCTGTGCCATACGTGAAGCCCTTCTTCTCAGCTTCGGGCAGCAACGTGATTACAACAGCAGCCGACCGAGGAGCGCGGAGTCGCGCCTTCTGCTTGGCAGCTTTTCGGTCCGCCTCTTTCTCCGCCTTGTTAGCCTTCGACCGGGCTTTCTTGGCCTCCTTTTTGGCTCCCGCCTTTTGCCATTGTTCCTCGCTAGGTGGAGCGTCCGAGGGATTTCGCGGTTGCGAATCAGGCGCCGGTGCTGTCTGGGCACTGGAGGCCTTTCCCTTGCCCTTCCCCTTCCCCTTTTTAGAGGTGGCATCCTCGCTTGCCTTATGGCCTGAACTGCTGGGGGCCTTTTCCCCGGCAGGCGCCTTACGATTCTGTGGGGCAGAAGTGCTCGGCTTTGCAGCCATCTCTGCAAAAGAAGGCCCCGCGGACCCTCCCGCTCCTCTGTCTGCAGCCAGTGGTGGGCGCAAAACCCGCCCCTCAATGACTGCAAAGCGGGCAGACAGGCTTGATAACTCCTTTAGGAGCAGGCGGAACTGCTCCGAGTCCTCCTTCTGAGAAGGTTTAACCGCCTCCTCTCTCTTTTCCTGCCGGATCTTCTCCATGTCTGCCCGCAACCTTCCTTGCTCATTGCGAAGCTCCGCCATTTCGCTTGTGAGGCGAGCATTCACCTCACGCAGCCGCTTTACCTCCTCGGTGGAGGTGCGCTTGAGCAATACCTCCGCAGCCTCCTCAATGGCCGCCGCCGCCTCCTTGAGGGCCTTCTGGCAAGTGCCCTTTAGCCCCTTCGAGGCTTTTGCCACCCTCTTAATGGCGTTGACGGCAAAATGAACCCTGTTATTGAGTTCTGTTGCCGTCAAGCCCTCCGCCTCGACGTCTTCCAAGGCCGCGGAGGAGGTTTCCGACAGCCGGCACTCCCGGCCAGAACGGATGCCGGCCATTAACTCGGCAACCTCCTTTTCATCAGAGGCTTCTCTTTCCTCCATCTCTGCCGCACGCTGGGCGGCTTTCAGCTCGACTTGAGCTTTCCTCAGACCGACATATTTGCCAGTCGTGGGGGGCCTCCCTCGCCCGCGTTTGGCGGTGCCCTTTCTCTGCACCACTACCACTTCCACCTCTTCATCGCTGAACGCCCTTTTCTGTCCGGCGCTGACTGTGCTTTCAGCACCAACGCTCATCTCACTCGAGTCTGAGTCCAAAGACACAGCCTCCTCCTCCACACTCCGTTTGTTTTTTTGTAGTACAATTTCCATTTTGAGTCCCACGAGTATGGGGGAAAAACGGTCCATCCGAGCAGTGCCCCCTGTACCCGGATAAGCCTACTACGTCACGAGGGTCGGCCGGTCCCCTGACGTGGTTCGCACTAAAGACTGGACAACCCACCAGCCATGCGTCCCCTCGCGGTGCGCCGCCGCTTGGGATTTGGGGTGATTTTTTATAGAGGTTTTCTTCCTCGCGGTCCGGGCGGTTAAGCCAGGACCCTCGGTCCCAGTGTCGGTCGTGAGACATGACCAACGCCCGACACTCCTAAGGGTTTCCGATTTGGTGGCGAGGACTGCGTAGGACTAATTCCCACGCAGTCCGCTCGGAGGCAGGGTGAGTGCGCACCGAGCTCGCCTCAGGACTCCTCCCCTCCAGAGGATCCTCCTCCCTCCGCGTGCCCTCTGAAAACAGAGGGACGCTGGGCGTTCCCGCCCCCTTCGGTTATTTTTTAACGAGGTTTTCTTCCTCCTTGTGCCACACCTGGCTCCACCTGGGCGTTCCCGCCCCCTTCGGTTATTTTTTAACGAGGTTTTCTTCCTCGCGGTGCCGCTTCCGGCAACTACCGGGCGTTACCGCCCCCCCGCCCCCCTGGGTTCCTCCACTGTGCCCTCAGCTAATCAGAGGGACACGCGGAGAACCTCCCCCACCCCCCGCCAGGTTATTAGCCATGGCTAACAATATCCCATAAAGAGAAATTATTAGCCATGTTACCGGGGTGCACCGGCCCAAGCACTGCCCTTCCCTCCGGACGTATCCAGAAGGACTAGCAGCGCCCAAGCACACTAGGAGGTTACCTGGCCCACCACCCCAACCTTACTCGTCCTAACCTAACTCGTCCTAACCTAACTCGTCCTAACCTAACTCGTCCTAACCTTTTATTTTTTATTTTATTATTAAAATTACTAAATTTAAAATTTAGCCGAAATTTGGACATAGAAAAATTTCGGCTAAATTTTAAATTACCAAATTTTCTCAAATTTCCGACTTTTCCCGGCCCAGGCAGAGCCTGCGAGCGAGCATTCGTGCGCGCGGCCGATTTCCAGCGGTTTTCC
>CAWVPR010000013.1:0-26612 GCA_963932025.1 Erebia epiphron | reverse complement strand
AATAAATTTAAAGAAATCAAAATTATGACAGTGCACAACCAATACATATTTGAAAATTTAGTATAAGTACGTGCATAAACCTATTGATGAATTCAAGAAGAAAAGTGATTGTCATAATGTCAATACTAGAAATAAAAATAAACTTGTAATGCCTGCTTCTAGGCTTAGTAAAATTAGCAATTCATTTGTTGGAAACAGTGTCCGCTTCTACAATAAGCTCCCAGAAGACATGTTGAAGATGTCTCTGAATAAGTTCAAAGTTAATGTAAAACGTAAACTCATTGAAAAATCTTATTACCATGTAAAGGATTACCTAAACGACAAGGAAGCTTGGCAATAATTTGCTCTAATGGCTCTGATAGTTCCTTAATTAAGATGATTTGTGAGATGGTGATAATAAAAAAAAACCCCCCGGCTGAGTTTGTTGTGGGCTCTTCTCAGACCAGGGCGCGTTTGGAACCCTCGTAGCTTTAGTTTTAAGATACCGTAACCGATTATCACCATCACGTTTTATAAGTAAGTAATTTTTAACGTCAATAAGTGTACCTACAGTGTACCTATATTGAATAAATGATTTGATTGATTGATTGATTGATTGATACTTAATGCATTGTTATCAAATAAGAGGTTAATAGTTTCCTGTCCGAGTTTCTTGCTTATTGTTATTGAACTGCAGTTCGAATGCAAAAAGTCAAACTTTACAAGCCTATTTTAAATAACAATATTAGTAACCATAGTTAAAAAAATAAAAATAGGACTGTCCTGCTAAGGATACCCCATACATCCAAATCATACATACATATACGAACCCTGAAAACATTAGACTCCTTTTTAGGGCAGTCGGGTAAATACACTTTTCTATTGTAGGTAATCTAAACGCAAACAAACATTGGCCAAACACACACAAAGCTAATATCCAAACTGGGGAAACTCCGAGCCATCAAACAATTTGCACAAATTTAAATACGATGCCAACAAGTAACAGACACTTCATTCGGCAAATAGGTACGGCCATTAACAAAGTTGCAAAACCGAGTCCAACAGGTGGTGCTATTCGTTTCAATATCTGCAAAACTTCCCGGCTCGACTCAATAAATCGACCAGCGTGGATGGAGCTCAGACGTCTGCCCTCAAACTTTGGCGTTTAAACGGGAACAGTGAACCGGAGGGGTCTGGTTACGCTGGTGCTTCTTTGCTCTGTTGTTATAATCATCGCCCTAATAGGCTCAGAGATGGCGAAAGATGATATTAAGTTAAAGAGAATCTGTAACTACGCAAAAATTTCAGAGACTCCCACTTTTTGGATGTTTTGACGACCTCCGTGGCGCAGTGCTTTGCGCTGTTGCCTTAACGTGCGGAGGTCCCGGGTTCAATCCCCGGCAAGGTTTGGAAATTTATAATTTCTGAATTTCCCTGGTCTGGCCTGGTGGGAGGCTTCGGCCGTGGCTAGTTACCACCCTACCGGCAAAGACGTACCGCCAAGCGATTTAGCGTTCCGGTGCGATGCCGTGTAGAAACCGAATAGGGGTATGGGTTTAATATAACTGCCATGCCCCTAACAGGTTAGCCCGCTACCATCTTAGACTGCATCATCACTTACTATCAGGTGAGATCGTAGTCAAGGGCTAACTTGTAGTGGATAAGAAAAAAAAAACCGTCATGTCGATTTTGTTGGTGTAAAATGTTGCATATTATATCACCCGGTCCATAAAAATGAATCGATTGACAACTCGTTTATCAAAATCGGCTCAGTAGTTTAGTCGCTACGGTGGAACATACGTAAATACAAATATACATACATAGATAGGTAAAATCATGACCCTTCCTTTTGGCTTTGCCGTAGTCGGTTCTACAGTCTACTACTACCATTCTACTTACATTACAGTTCTCATAGCTAATTGTGTTGATTTATTAATATGGCATCACTTATTAACATAATCCATACTAATATAATAAATGCGAAAGTGTGTCTGTCTGTCTGCTACCCTTTCACGGCCCATCTATTCAGCCGTTTTTGACGAAATTTGGTACTGGGATAGGTTGCATCCTGGACAAGGCTTTTTATTACGATAAATCAACGTGTTCCCGCGGGAATGGAAAAACTGAAGTCGCATGGAATAGAGAACATATAATAGTCTCTCCATAAAATTTCAGCTCCATTTCAAATCATACTTAATATTATAAATGCGAAAGTGTGTTTGTTTGTTGGTTTATTGGTTTGTCGGTTTGTCCTTTAATCACGCCGCAACGGAGCAACGGATCGACGTGATTTTTGGCATAGATATAGTTGAGGACCTGGAGAGTGACATAAACTACTTTTTATTCCAGAAAATTAAGAAGTTCCTGCGGGAATCAAAAAAACTTAAACCACGTGGACGAAGTCGCGGACATCAGCTAGTCGTAAATAAAAATGAATTAATTGAATATAAACGGGTCACTAGCTCTCAGTCAATAAGGGCTTTATTTGAGTTTGAACTTTATTTAAAGCAATAAAAGCGCCTTTTTATATTGCAGGGAGTTCATTTAATATTCAGCAGTTATTTTAAGTGAGATGTTATTATGAGGGATGACATGTTTCGCGATTGTCGACATCGGGATTTTATTGTTGTTTTTAAAATAAGGTTACATTTATGTACTGTACCTACTTAGTAATTCCGGAAGCAGAAGCTTTTGCCGCATTTTTTTATTAGATTTCTATAAGTAGACACTCTTCTGAATATATTAAGCAAACAGTTCAAACCCGTTCAATTAAAGACTATAAAGACCAAATAAAGTAATAAAATACTTATGGTCGAGAATAGCCTTTTGGACGAAGCTTGTTCATAACATTTTATAGGTACATGGTTCCTCTAATTATTAGTAGTTGTTTATTCCGACAATCATGTGTAGACTACAGATGAACATAAATAGGTATATCACATTGTCGTGGGCATGTAACTTGTAATGCCCGTCGCGTCCGCGTCCTGTCCTTTCCGCGTGAGTCAGCGAACCGCGGAGCGGCGCGCGCGCACGTCACCGCGCGACCACCTCTGCGTGTTGCAAGTTATACGCGACAGCGGGCGCGGGAGTGGGTACTGGGTAGCAATTAAACAGACTACCCACGTTTATCGACAATGTTATAGTGGACATGTAAATTGTAAAGTATATGTGTATCAGTGAACCACGGCGAAAATCACCCCACGGTCACCTCTGCGTGTTGTTTAAGTTATATCTACGAGACAGCGATTGCTTAGGCAATAGTAGGGGCTAGTGACGGCCTCTATGGTACTTTGACAACCATCCTGGTGCAGTGGTAAACTGAATACCTACTGTTTTATCAAACGACGATGTGAAGACACTAATTAGTGGCTTGGCTTAAGGCTTTAATATGACTGCCATACCTATACCAGGCTAGCCCGCTACTCCCTTAGACTGCGTTATCACTTACCATTTTGGTAAGATCGCAGACAGGGAACATAATATGTAGGTAGGTAGTTCTTGTAGGAGGACTTATAAAAAGCGACCAAACACTAGGTACACGAACTTTTGACCGCCGCTTAGCTAGCAAGAAAAAAGCTGCTGCATTGGTGCCCGTTTATAAAATATCTAAGTAAGTAATACAATCGGCGAAAGGTGCGTTCATATTTCCGTAAAACGAGTACAATGAGTTTCTTAGCTGTAATTTAATAAGAGTCAGTCACAGACCATACAACCAATTGACTGAGCATAGCGTGCCCCCTCACCAGCCAAACGTTAGCAGTATGACTGCTAACGCTACGTTTTGTGCCTATAGTCGCCCTCAGTCCGTATTCGACAGTGCTCGGGAATTGATCTAGTATAAAACGAAAATTAGGCCTCTCTGTAGCATTAAATGGCGTGGAAAGAGAAGCAATACCTCCAGCTATGTAAAGGATGGGATAACATTTCATAAGTAAGAGTAGTTTTGTAATAATAAATAAAAATCATCAATACGCAAAGAAATAAAAATATTTACAAAAATGAAAAGGAACCCGTTGATGTCTTTCAGTATTTCTTTGTCTTTCACATGTAGTTCTACATATCTCCGTCTCTTCCACGCATAGCCCAGTGTAGCCCGTGCAACTATCGATAAATTATATCGATAGCCTTAGACCACTTGAATGCCAATAAATTAATTTATTGAGTAAAAACTTATATTTCATTAAATTCCGAACAATTCTGAAGTAGAAGAACAGGTTTCTTATTTATTTGATTAAAAGTTGTTGTTGAAAACTTAAGTTCTTTAGTATAGAACTTGGGCAATTAAAAAAAAAATATATATAAGTATCAGATAATTATGCATAATCATACATAATGGTTGTATATTGCTGTTTGAATACAATTATTTGTATTGATTTTCCAATAGGTACCTACTGGTAATTTTTATCGATACATTTTTGTCCCGCAGCGGGCAGCCCAAGTGCCGCGGTAACATATACTTTGTACTTATAACTGTGTAAAGTTGACCTTGAGCCAGCCAATAAGAAATGCTATTATTACCTCGTCCCCCACCTGAAAGTGGTGAGATGTGTTTCAAAGCGAAAATGTGGCTATTAGCTCTTAATAGGTTTACTACTCGGTGGAGTCAGTAGACTAGTAGAGTAGTTGTAGAATCAAAACTTAGCCACAAGCGAAGTGAAATAAGACATCCTACATGAAACAAAATTAATCTAACTTTGAGTAGGTAGGTATATCATTAATTTAGTTTTTCTACATTTAGTAAATACTAGATGATGCCCGCGACTTCATCCGCGTGGATTAAGTTTTATGATACCCGCGGTAACTCCTTAATTTTCCGTGATAAAAATTTGCCTATGTCCTTCCCCGGGATAGAAACTACCCCTGTACCAAATTTCATCAAAATCGGTTAAACAGTTGGGCCGTGAAAGCGTAGCAGACAGACAGCAGACAGACAGAAAGACAGATGGACAGACAGACAAACACACTTTCGCATTTATAATATTAGTATGAATGGATATTAGTATGGATGTTCTGAATCTCATTTTATCTGTCCAAACATGATCGAACCGACACAAATTAACTTCAAATCCGAAATGACTTTTTTAAATTCACATATTTTTATCACTGAAAACGTAGCCTTTAGAACAGCTGGGCAGTGGCACGCTCGACTTGTAAGGAGGTATTATACGTTACTGCCACAAGAAGCCGCTTACAGCTCTACAAATGATATTCTCAAGAAGATCGTTATGAGAGAATAGCATCTCGAGTCCCGGCTCTCGCAACTTTGCCATCACTGAATACGTTTCCTTTGAAACCAAGGTACCTCCTCCAATGACCGAGTTTACTACTTAACTTGCACGTATCGGTGAAAATCGTATACTAGACTACTACTACTACTATCGTAGAGACTATAAAGAAGTGCCTCCTTATAGTTGCCTAAGGAATCTAGATGGAGTTTTATTTTTATTTTAGGAGGGTCTGTCTATACAAAATAATTAAACCAGTTATGACATAGAACGTATTCATCAACATCAAATTACAATTAAATGAATTTACGACAGTGTCCACTCCAGTGTTATAATTTTTTGCCAAATGAGTATTAGCACTCTAGAGTAGTATTCACAAATGGTTTAATGATCATTTGAAGCAAGTTTCGATCAAATATAAAAAAGTCAGAAAAATTTCGAAACCGTCCAGAAACCTCGGAAAAGTCGGAGACCATATTATTATCTACCTACCTTATTACGAGTACGTTACCAGTTACCACCATACCGGCAAAGACGTGTCGCCAAGCGATTTTGCGTTCCGGTACACTGATGTGTAAAAACGATTAGGGGTGTGGGTTTAATACCTACCTATAACTACCAGACCCCTACTAGATTAGTCCGCTACCATCTTAAGCTGCATTATCATTTATGTACCTAACACCACGTGATATTGCAGTCAAGGACAAACTGTAGTGGAAATTCCACTACAGTTTGTCCTATTTTTTTTATTCCACTGTGGAATAAAAAAAACTGTACCGAATTAACAACCTAAAGTTTTTTGACTAGCTTAAATAAATAAACTTCCCGCTTAAGCTCCTACTCACGCTCGTAACACGGGCCGTGTTTTTGCAATTCACGTTAAAAACACCGCGCAGCTGCGGCCTGGTGCAGCGGCGTCGGCTTTGAGAGGGGAAACGCCGAACGGATAGTTTTACATCGCTGACCACCGCGGCGACTAGTGCTGCCAATTGTCCCGCATTTTCTCAGAGTAAGTACCAATTGTCCCGCATTTTCTCAGCTATCGATTGTCCCGCATTTCCGGGACGTGTCGCATTTCAAGCAGTCGACAACCTGCTTGACATCTAGATACGACACACACATAGTCGAGTACACTTTCCAGGAGACAGGAGTCCTGCAAAGAAGTGTCTCGGAAGAAAACATTTATACCTAGACTAACATGTTACCTATACTTACTTAGTTCAGTGATCAGTCTTTGGTTCAGTAATAACACGAATTTTGTGGTGGTATTTTGTGGCTTTTAGAAAGACTTTCTAGGAGACAGGAGTCAGTGTCTCGGAAGAAAACATTTATACCTAGACTAACATGTTACCTATACTTACTTAGTTCAGTAATCAGTCTTTGGTTCAGTAATAACACGAACTTTGTGGTGGTATTTTGTGGCTTTTAGAAGGGAAACACTGCTGCTGCCAATCGTCCCATATTATTACGTATCGTATATATTATATACGAGTGAACTTAGATCCACCAACACTTAGGACTACATCGTACTAGAGGCTTGAAGCCCTATCTACACTATGCTTACAAATACGCAGTTTAGCGTCTGCCCCAGCGACCATTGCATGTAGCATGCAAATAAAACATCATCATCACATTGCCGGCTCTATACTGAACTTGAGCCTCTTCTTACAATTAGAAGGGCTTAGCCATAGTCCACCACGCTAGTGAAGTGTACATTGGCATACTTCACACACCTTTGAGATCAATATGAAGCATTCTCGATCGTGCAGGTTTCCTCACGGTGGTGAAGAGATTTTTTTTTTAAACGCGCATAACTCCGTAAAGTTTTAGATGCGTACCCGGGGATCAAAACCTTGACCTCCCGAATGGGAAGCAAGGCGTCTAAATGACTAGGCTATTTACAAAAATGCAAAATAATACCCGTTCCGAAATCCCGATTTCGGGCTTACCTAGTGCACTTAGCAACACTAATCGCGAGCGACGAATCGCGCCCACCCGCCTTCGGTGAAATACGGCGATAACTTCCTGGAACGCGATTTGCCTACGTAGACAAATAAGCTTACATTAAATAGTAACCTATAATTTAAAGAGAGTAGGGGCATTTTCGCAAAATCATTTTTTTTGTTATTTGTAATCAATGACAGAAAGTAAGTACCTACTCGTGCGCAGCCAGCGAAAAATCATACCTATCTAAATTTTTTTTTAAACTGGTGCTTACATAAGTACAGCTAGTTTCGGAATACCTACTTGTCCTACTATTAAGAACCAGGAAGTAACTCGGCGTTTTAAATAGTCTAACAAAAAATATCATTGAACCCATGTGTTTTAGAAACGAAAAACTTTGTTCCCCCTATGATATCCTTATTGTAAAGGCGAACTTCTTCTGTGATAACATTGACTTATGATAAAACACAAAACTCACACCTACGGAATACCTCACACAGCAGCAGTAGGCAATAAGCATGTAATTAAAAGCACGAGGGGCGATCGCCCTCCGCAGTCCAGCGTGGGAGAGAGCGCTGACTCACATGGCCGCGGTGATGCGTCTGCGCATGATACGGCGACCGGCGTACAGGGCTTGGACAGGTACAACGCGGAAATTGTTTATACTAGGAAAAACGAGCGCAGCATGCACTTATTTTGTTTCGAACCTTGTTTTACCATATTGATAGTCTAGTCTAGTATAGGTTTCGGAAAGAGGGTCATTGTGCCTTCGTGGTAGCTTTATTCTAAAGGCGAATTTATACACGGGTGCTTGCCTACAGTGATAATGTCAGGACAAAACACAAAAGAACTCACACCTATCAAACACATTTTTACCACGGAATACCAGTAGTAGGCAATAGGCATGTAATTTTTCGTAAGTTTCCGCTAACGTACCGGGGCAAATGGCAGTGAAAAAGTTTCATCTGCCCCGTTAAGTGACTACGCCGAGGCTAGCAGGGCCGATGGCGCTTATTTTCCCAACTCCCCGCCTGCGCAGAGCCAGCGGTGCAGTTGGGACCAAGCCCTCTAAAGCTGTCAACGCATTAGCGCTACCTCTATAGTCTATATCCTATGTCCTTCCCTGGAATGCAACCCATCTCTGTACCAAAAGTTACTTAAATCACATTCGGTTGAGACATGAAAGCGTAGCAGCCAGCTAGACAAACAGGCTCATTAGCTAGAGAGCTAAATAAGCAGCCTTAAAGGCAGGTGGGTAAAATTATTACCAACACCAATGTAAATTACAGTTCCGAAGTAACGCCTAATTGGAAGGAATTTGACTAATTCAAAATGATCTTGTACCTATTACTTAATATGTTAACTGTTTTGGGGATAAAAGCTGGATTCCCAAACGGCATTCAGAATTTATTATACAAAAGACTGTATGAAAGCTTCTATACTGAGACATGCGCAACTATATGACTTGTTCCGTGCAGGATCCTACCTGTAGTACGCGTTTAGTCTGACGCTCTGCTATTCTGCTGCCGTCGCGCGTTTCGGATGACCAGGCCTTATATCTGCGCATCATATCGAGGCGAACACGGTATATTGCTACTTGCTAGTGGGTTGTGCACTGTAGTAAAATCGAACGGGAAGTTTGATGGTAAAAGTAAAACTTTACATGTCAACAACTATTTAGGTGGGAACACGATAAGTATTACCTATTAGCTAGTAGATATGTCACCGTAAGATCGTAAAAACCGTTTGATTATAATATACCTCGCAAGATTGTGAACTATCGAAAGATTGTGAACCGAACATACTGATTACAATTTAACGCATTATTTTTCGGTAGATTATAATCCATCGAAGTAAAACCGTCAAATTGTGAAATACCGTGCGGCGGAACGCACCTAGCGCGCTGATTGGTTGAACGGCATATGCCAATTGCCATGCGTCGCCATATTTGTTTGATAATTCATTTGTTGTCGAATGTAAACAAACAGTGTTTTGGTGATTGTAAATTGATTTCGTGTTGAAAATAACTCACAGCTTTAGAATTCGTTACATAAAATTGTTGTGGAAGTAAAATGACTCTATGATTAACCAAAGAAGTGCAGTTTGAATGATAGATAAGTTAGTATTCGTCACTGAACATAGCCTTAAATTACAGAAATTTTGCGTGTTTTAATATTTTTTATGCGCGTGAACCTATGTGATCACATTTGATAACATTTACAATGTCGGATATTGAGCCTATCTATCAACACCGACCAATCAGGGACGGCCTTCGGACAGCTGACAATTTAACGCGCGGCAGATTGTGATATAACAGTTTCACTTCGATGGATTATAATCTACCGAAAAATAATGCGTTAAATTGTAAGCCGTATGTTCGGTTCACAATCTTTCGACAGTTCACAATCTTGCGAGGTATATTATAATCAAACGGTTATTACGATCTTACGGTGACAGATACATTCCCCTTTTTATTATGGCTGGTGTTAGGAATTTTGGAATGGATACGATAGGGGTACGTCACGAAAGGTTTCTCTTTCTACCTACAATGCGACCTTATAGGCTTTAATTACAGCATCATTAGAATCTCAAATATCAAATAATCACACTAAATAAATACAACTAGGCAAGTTGGTATGGAACATTATATCAAAAGGGTTTTAGTTAACAATTTCCGCATCTCAAATATTCATTGGTAGAAGGATTCTGGGAATCACTTTGGGTTGGCCCTCGCCCCGGGGACTCGCCGGATTGTTGGTGGAGAGCGCACGAACTATCAAAAACTAACTTAGCTGGTAGGTAGGAATTATAGGCCGTGTTTCCACCAGAGATGTGCTACGTTACTAAGCTACGGATGTGTGTCAAACCCACCCATAAGAGCGCATAATTTTCAGATCACTATTTGTTAGAATAATTAAATAAGAGTTATATTTCTGAATCAAGCAAGCCGTAATAAGATTATAATAAAATTGCTTTATGCAATTGTTACGCCATACTGTACGTCTTGATAATCCAAAATTTCATGTTGCTGTTTCCGATGCAATGTTGCCATACCGTGGATCAGAGGCCCGATTGTCTGAGTTATTCGTAATCGAGTAATTAGGATTACGATTTCCTTACACAATCGGGGGGCTGTTAGACCCACGTAAATCTGAATATAATGTTACTTTATTATCATTTAATAACACATATAAATTGTTACACTTTGATTGTGTTCATTATAATATCTGTTACATTTATAAATGTGTTTCTTATAAAACTTACTCACACATCTGTAGCTTAGCATCGTAGCACATCTCTGGTGGGAAGGCACCTTATGGGTGTTCCCGGATAGGCCTTGGGGCTTGACCGTTCTCATTATAGAAACCGCCAACATAATACTTTAATAGCCTTGAGACACCGCAGTTCAGGAGTTGTTAAAAGTCAGGAATCGATTAAATGTAATTATAGACGCAATAGATAAGATAATAAAATGATAATATAATGATAATATAATGACCTACGTAGGTAGGTAGAGTTTATTATTATAATGCAAAACTTTTTTTTTTATTCCACTACAAGTTATCCCTTGACTGCTATCTCACCTGATGGTAAGTGACTGGGTTTTTCTGACTAGAAATTATCAGTACCTTAGAATACTCAGTACGGGTGTTCCACCCCCGTGCCTCGGAGAGCACGTTAAGTCGTCGGTCCCGGTTATTGTCACTAACATGGCCGCCAACTCGCATTGGAGCAGCGTGGTGGGTCTAAGCTCTGATTCCCTCTCTCCTATGAGAGTGGAGGCTTATGCCTAGCATTGGGACTTTAATAGGCTGTAGTGGTAGTTCTGAAAGCCTCAATAATTGTATTAAAGCCGCCATAGTCCACCGCCCTGGCCAAGTGCGGATACCGTGCCAAAAAAGGCCTGTGACTTGAATCCTGAATCCACCGAATAGGAGGCCGAAGTCTTGACTATGTAATAGCCATTATTATTTCGATATATTATATCAATTTGACTTATTGAATGACGTTTCATTAAATTTGTATGGGGTAATCTCATCTGGTACGAGTCGCGGTTCGGTGGACAATGATGGTTAAAAACTTTGGTGTTTGGGTCGTAATTTGACTTGGTGGTCGTGATAGCGATTGGGCTGTGGGAAATTAATTTATTGGATCAAGGTCTTTCGAGTTGTCGCAAATTACTCCTGTGGGGGTGAATTAGAGTACAAAATTATTAAGGAGGGATTAACTGGTGCCTATTTCTGAGACCATCCTTACATAGGCCATCATGTAATGAAACTTTTCGCCCTTGGCATTTATCGCGGCAACTGTGCATAAAAAGCGGTCCGATCGGTCAGATTAACCTTTCCGACGTGCGTGTCACGGCTCGCGGCGCCGCGCGTTGCGTCGCCGGCACCGCGGCACAAATAAAGGAAACGGTCGATGCCGATCGATCGCGGTAGTGGTGGGTCGTTGTCGTATTTTTGACGGACGAAACGCAACTGTTTTCCTGGTGACGAAAACGGTTGCAGAAAACGGTCGTCGTTGCAACTGGTTTGAAGACGGCTTAAAAAACCATCTTCAAACCAGTTGCAACGACGAGTCTTCAAACTGGTAATACATTATCGACTGCATGTCATGGGCATAAAGTTCACTTTTGATTTTAAGAACGAACGTGGAACGAGGACGACTACGTTCGCGACGACAGTTGTCGACATGTGTCGTTGAATCAATTCATTCTCGGCTGTGTCATGGGCACAAAGTTTACTTTTGATTGCAAGAACTGTTTTGAGAACGAACGTGGAACGAGGATGACTACGTTCGCGACGACATGTGTCGTTGAATCAATTCATTCTCGACTGTATGTCATGGGCATAAAGTTCACTTTTGATTGTAAGAACTGTTTTGAAAACGAACGTGGAACGAGGACGACTGCATTCGCGACGACGTGTGTCGTTGAACCAATTCATTCTCGACTGTATTTTCTTAGACGTAAAATATAAAATCGCACCAAGTTATTCGAAGACTGGTTTGTGCAACGAAGACTGTTTTACCCAGGACGTAAAAACGGTTTCACCGTCGCAGAACAGAGAACGGTCTTTAAAAGCAGTTCGTCGTCGCAACGCCTCATCGCGGCTATATCCGTTCGATGCGGTGACGAAACGTGCCGCGTCGCCGCACTGCACCCCCTACGCGCAAACATGGAGGAAAATCCGTTCTAAGTGTACGGGAGCAGGTGGTATGGCTCGACCGTAAAAATAGGATGATCATCCTCCATTTTCCGATCTTTGGAAGTCCTATATATAGCGTAATTCAGAGAAAACTTAACTTAATTAACGTAATCGCGATTTAGGTTCTTTGTGTTCTTCGTGCGCTACTAGTATACCTAGTGCCATCTATTGGATTATGTGCGGACTGCGAAGACCGCCACATAAGCACCTACTATGCTTGGAGTATACCTACGTGATCACATCAGCAATGGGAAGATTGATTGGACCAGAGGACCAGAGTAACCGACATAAGCTCGAAGAGTCTCTGAGTTTGCTTTGCTTGGGTGGCAATGGGTGGGAACCAAAGTTCGATAATATATCGATAGGCGTTGGGATCCCAATCAGACGGACAGATGATCTCAAGCGAGTAGCTGGGAGCCGTTCGTGTCCTGTAGAGATCAATGCAGGAGGCGTTCGTCCAGCCATGGACATCTATCGGTTGAAATGACGACAATAAAGTAATATAGCAAGATATTCAAAAGTGTATCTATACAAGTGTTCCGGTAATCTTTTCTGCTAAACCGATTTCGTAGAAAGGTACAAGGATAGCTTGAATCCTACAGTAGGGAATAGATAGGTTTTATACCCAGGAAAATGCCTCTTACATGAGCAACTACCAAATGTAAGCAGACTTGTAAGTCACGTATCGTTTACAAATGTTAATTACGTAAGCTACTTACGCAAAAACTTACATGTGTAATTGTGGACTGAATCGTCATTTAACTTTTGAAATATAAGTAGTTGTGATTTTGACTCTACCAGTGTAATAGGTTTTAACTTATGATAGTTTCATACTACAACCACTACAACGTTCCACCACTACAGCCCATTAACGTTTCGACGCCTCCACTCTCATAGGAGAGAGGGTATTAGAGCTTAGACCCACCACGCTGCTCCAATGCCGGCTGTCGGGCTTTAACGACTATTATCATGTTAGTCATAATAACCGGGACCGACGGCTTAACGTGCGCTCCGAGAAACGGGGGTGAAACACCGCCAACTTCCCAACTCCGGGCGAGTACTGAGAATTTCTAGTCAGAAAAACCCAACACTTATCTATGGCCCGACCCGGGAATCGAACCCATCTCAGCTCGTCGGCCGCAGTCAAACATGCTAACTACTAGACCAACGAGACAGTTACTACAATGTTCATTGCAATAATATAAGTGCAATGTGATTTCGGGAATGAGTTGTACATTCGCCGTCGTCACGTCGCGAGGTCACTGCGGAATGCCGCGGTTGTACGGCGAGTAATATACTGACGCACCAGTGATAAACTAAACACAAAGAACGAAGTGCCTACAACATGTTCCTATTTGCCAGGATTTACTTTTAGTTAGGACTAAACTCTGTCCATACATTTTTTTTACTTTTGGCAGCTCGACTCAAATGATGCGTTACAGCCGATTTTGGATAACAATGTACTTTTCATCCCACCATCTCGGAAAGAGTATTTTTAATCTTCGATATCTGAATGCAAAAGCCGTTATTATCCTCTTGAGGATAAAGTAAATTGAATTTAGAACATCGTGTGCACGCTAGTAAATATCACTCGTCTATGAAGTTTGTGAATTCAAAACATCATTAAAACCTATTTACTTCTACCTCTATGGTGCCGAAATTCCATACAACCTTTTTTAATTTGTTAAAAACTCACACTCGTAACCTTCTTGGTGTACTTTTTTAATTTGCTTTGCGCGCACCATTTTCTTTCACGTCACGTCGAGGTGGGATGAAAAGTTACGTGTTGCACTCGAGTGAAAAGATTTTTCACCTCGTGCTCTTTTGATTCCCTCGCTGACGCTCAGGATTCTAATTTTTGAACCACTCGCTGCGCTCGTGATTCAATTTTAGAATCCTTCGCTTGCTCGGTCATCAAAATTGAGCACGCGGTTAAAAAACAACTTTTCACTCTTGTATAACAAATACCTAACTATTCTTTGAGAAGAAGTTTTACCTATTCAATTTGACACATTGATATTTATTTTTGCTCAACATATTTTATCGTTTCATAAACATACCCAAGGGTTCAAATGAATAAGTATAATAATGAATGTAGGTATTCAAAAATTCAAAATTCAAATGATTTTTATTCAAATAGACTTTTTACAAGTGCTTATGAATAGTCAAATGAATCTACCACTGGTTCGGAATGCCGTTCCTACCGAAAAGAACCGGCAAAAAATTCGGTGGTTGCTTAGTTATTATTAAAATAAATCATTTATGTAAAACAGTTCAGTAAATGTAATATGAATGCAGGTCATAGAAACCATCCATCGCCAAACATGGTGCAAGGACAATCGAGAGAGCTTGTGTTGTGTTGCAACTTGCAGCTTCGTGACTATTTTGAAAAGGAAATTTGTACTGGTAATTACTAGGTGAGTTACGAAATATCGGATAAACGTCGCTTCATTATTGTAAAAAAATCTGCGTCTATGAATTATTGCCTTTTATTGTCGATGGTTGCCTGTCAATAAATAACTTCATAGGCGTGCATTATGTCAAAAGTAAAATAAATGGTTGGACGGATATAGCGAATATTCGCGGCCTTGCTCCCGTGGGTAATTTCCCATACACAATATCCTTATAGATTAAGTAGGTACCTACGCACTGCCGCATCTTGGTATAACAACATAATAATATAGGCCAACAATATGTTGTTCTGAATTCATACATTGCTGTAAACTAAATTTTCATCAAAAGTCAAAACCCGTTCGGTACTTTTTGTGTGAAAAAGCAACTAACATCTTTTCCCTTAGCCAAACTTTCGCGTTTATAATCTCATAAGTTCACAATAAATTTTATTACTATAAGATAAAGGATTCTCGGCTTATAAAAATTTTCTTGAAAATATGCGTACAGAACGTTTAGAAATTTTCTAGAGTAGCTTGCTTGAGATCATCCATTCGCCTTATGTGGGTCTATAACGCTGTTTCCTTATTCCTGGTGATAGGACGCCCTTCAAGCACCTTGGATCTATCAGTGATTTAATAATAATAAGCTATTTGCCTTGTCCACTGCCACTTCAGCTTTGCGACCAGTCTTTTAAATATATTATAAAAGGAAAAGGTGACTGACTGATTGACAGACTGACCGACTGATCTATCAACGAGCAGGTCAAACTATACTGGATGGATCGGGCTGAAATTTGGCATACAGACACATTCAAGCATTCGCTAAGGATTTTTGAAAATTCAACCCCTGAGAAGGTAAAATAGGGGTTTGAAATTTGTGTAGTCCACGCGGACGAAGTCGCGGACTAAAGCTAGTCTACCTAGTACCTATACGATAATACGACAAATTTTTGAAGTCAATGGCTCATCCATGCCTCCTAATTCGCAACGCACGAGTCGACTGATGAGTCAATATAATTAAAGAAACCAAACACGAGACAGCTGAAGGGAGCCAACTAAAACATTTGCGTGAAATACAGATGACATATTTGGCGCGTAATTATTGCAACAGCATTGAGCGAATGCGCTCTCTGTGCGCGCCGCGAGGTCGCCGCGCCGCGAATAGGGATGTGCCAGTGGACATGTCGATGTATCGACAGTAAAGCAATGTTAACATACGAGTGAAATACAGGTGACATATTTGACGCGTAATTATTGCAACAGCATTGAGCGAATGCGCTCTCTGTGCGCGCCGCGAGGTCGCCGCGCCGCGAATAGAGATGTGCCAGTGGACATGTCGATGTATCGACAGTAAAGCAATGTTAACATACGAGTGAAATACAGGTGACATATTTGACGCGTAATTATTGCAACAGCATTGAGCGAATGCGCTCTCTGTGCGCGCCGCGAGGTCGCCGCGCCGCGAATAGGGATGTGCCAGTGGACATGTCGATGTATCGACAGTAAAGCAATGTTAACATACGAGTGAAATACAGGTGACATATTTGACGCGTAATTATTGCAACAGCTCTGAGTGAATGCGCTGTTTATGCGCGCCGCGAGGTCGCCGCGCCGCGAAAAGGGTTTCGCCAGTGAAGCAGTCAATAATTATTGACCTTTTGACTATCGACTTCGTATTGTCGACAAAGCTCAGTAGTTCAGTACCACATCCCTACCGCGGCAAACGCACGCGTCACCCGCGTGACGGCACCAACAGGTCACCGTCTGTCTATGTCTGGACGATACGCTCCGTGTTCCGAACTTTCTAGATGCTCACATGTTACTGTACCTTTCCCCTCATCTATATTAACGCCTCATTCATTGGAGCTTTGTTTCATAGTAAGCTTTGTTAAAAGCTTTAAAGAGTTACGTTATACCTACAAATAACAGAATGTGCTGCATAACCTGCTGAAAATGCGACAAGATACAACTCAATACAAAATGACACACTCATAAGTCATAATATCTACGCGACTAACGTACGGAATACGAATCCTATATGAATATGTATAACCTGAAATTAAAGTGAAACTATCATAGGTAGAATTACCAGATCATACCTACCTATTAGTAATGATTTCATTGTTTTGTCGCCCAAAATGTAGAGCATGTCCTACGTCAATTTTCCAAAAAAAGCAGGGTAATAAATGGAATTTTATAATAAAATGACATAAAACAAAATTGCACTTGTACATTAGATTCATATAAAATTACTAGTAGCTAATTGCTTCCCAGTTCACCGAGAACATAAAAATTTCCCCCGGGAAAACTCCAATTATCTACAAATGATAGAGAACTTTAATCTAGTCTACAACGTAGAGCTCGTACGGACTCCAAATGTATCTAAGAAGTACAGTCATATCCTTTGGAGCTTATTAGGCACTTTCCTCTGTGAGAATTGGGTTATTTTTGAACGACTCAAAAAACGGAGGAAGTTCTCTACAAGTACTTTTGGTAATGAAAATGATATTTCATATTTCCGTCATATCTAAGTTTAAATTACATAGTTTTCAAAAATTATTTTAATAGGAGTAATAGCAAATAGCCCTGAGAAGGGAAGTGTGGTAGAGTGTGGTCAGTTCTATACCAGCAATTGAAGTAATATGTGCCTATCTTGAGGGTGAAATGTCACACCTCGTTTTTTTTTGTATTTTCCTATGTTTTATTACAACCATTGATGTATAATTTTAGTACATTGCAACCATATTTTACGATGCATGAAGGCATTTTTTGACTGCCTCGTTGGTCTAGTGGTTAGCATAGTCGACTGCGGATCACGAGGTCCTGGGTTCGATTCCCGGTCGGGCATAAAAGTTAGGTATTGGGTTTTTCAATTAAGAAATTCTTAGTGCCAGCCCGGAGTTGGAAGTTGGCGGTGTGTCACCCCCGTGCCTCGGAGAGCACGTTAAGCCGTCGGTCCCGGTTGTTATCACTAACATGATAATAATCGTTAAAGCGTCCCGGTTGTTATCACTAACATGATAATAATCGTTAAAGCCCGCCAACCCGCATTGGAGCAGCGTGGTGGGTCTAAGCTCTAATTCCCGCTCTCCTATGAGAGTGGAGGCCTGTGCCCAGCAGTGGGACGTTAATAGGCTGTAGTGATGATGATGATGAAGGCATTTTGAAAACTTTAATATTTTATACACCACGCGTCAAGAGTTCAAGACGGGTCTGACGTCGAGGACTGGGTAGCGGAACCACTTGCTTTGAGACGACTCCTTTAATACGTTAGTACATTAGGTATACCTCAATGATACCAGCACCAGAAAATCCTTCTATAGACGACGTCATACCAGTTGTAAGGAAACCCTTAGATACAAACTTCAGTATAGGTACGTCAGTACTATTATATTATTCTGTGGTATAGGTATGCAAGCACCATGGAAATCCTTACAAATTCGGTCGGTTAGTTTGCTTTACATTCATTCATTCCAATATACCATCATATTAGTAGGTAGGTAGGTACCTACGTAGCGGACTCCACGCCTCACGAAGGATTTCATAAATCATAACGGTATGGTATTCATCGTGGCGTGCGTGCTCAGGCGCCGGCCGCGCATAAATCTCCGAAGGACGTCGCGTCGCTTTCTTTATCTTTTTTCCCCCGCAGCAGATTGTGAGAGTAAGGGAATAGAGAGTGCCCTAAGCAAAGCAAGCAGTGCAGTGATAACTTAGTGAAGCTGTTACTTGTAAGAGGCAACATAGATTTAGAATTGGTCTCCGCTGCCACCACCACCCGTCCTAAATCTATGAATATTAGTTGCAGCAGGAAAGCAAGAGTACCCCCACCAAAAATATGGTCTGAAATGGAAATAGCTGATCCCAGTCGAGTCTGGGATCTAGCCAGGACGCGCGATCTTCAAAAACACGCAAAACCTCTATTCCGTGGTAGTGAAGGACCAAATCGCAGGATCAAAATGGTCCACGCAGCCGCGGCGTGAGAGACAGGTTTTTTCAATAGAAGTTCAAGTTAATTGTGAGATAATTATTAAGGTAGTAGTTACATTTTAAGTTCATTAAAATTTAACCTAGGTACTTAAAGTCTATTTTTTAATCCCGGAGACAAAAATGACGTTTCCTGTGTTGCCTGTTTTTTATGGCTCTTAAATAGTGATGTGGTGCAGTCGATACTTATTTACCGATAAATATTTGTAGGTAGGTATTCATGTCAGGTGTGTATAAGACAACAAAATGTGTAGGAAATATTATTTCAATTCAAATTAAATGCATGAGCTGATTCTCATTTCATGTTTTTCATAGTATTAAAAAATTGTAATAAATTCACCATTTCATGCATTTGACATTATATTTAAATACCTGTATATTGAAAACTAAACGTTACCTACGTATTTCGTCAAATATATATATAAATTGCGAATCTTTATAAAATACTAGCTGATGCCCGCGAATTATTATCGATTTTTATCTGAACCAGAACCATGAAGACAACACTATTATTATAGAGCTGGTATCATTATTTTTACGTTTGACATTTGTAGCTGTCATTTTAGTCTCTGGGATTAAAAAATAGACTTTAGTTATACTTAAAAATTTATCAGCCTTCAATTTCTAAAATCGTGTCATCAAAAGAGTCCGAAATCATTGTGTTATGAAGTCAACGGTTAATCTGCTCTACAAAGACTGTTATACTGACGGTTAAAGAATATTAAATATCTTTGCAGGCAGGTCCCGCAGGATTTCATAACGGCACGGTTTCCGCGTGGCGGGCGTGCGTGGCCGCGGGCCCCCGGCGGCGCCGCGCCGTCATAAATCTCCGAAGCCGGGGCCGCCTTTGTTTTTTTTTTTCCTCCGGCGCGGTAATAAGATCGCGAGCGTCAACGCCAGGTATAGATAGTTACTTGGCTCCAGCCAGCCGCGCGTGAAATGCACGGGTTGCAGTCCAAATCAAAGGCGGCTCGCTCAAAGGAGCGCTGGTGCAGTGAACTCCCACAAAATTTAAAAAAATACATAGGTACTAGGTAGGTATAATAATCAAATAAACTTTGCTATAAACGTTATAAATATTTTTATATAAATCTATTCCCATTGTCATTTTAATCATGAATATCCATAAGTACCTACCTACCTACTTTACTACTTATTTCATCAATCAACACATGGTATTTTTTCGTCTATAGGAGCGCTTAGAACAACGCTCCTATAGACGAAAGTTTAGTACAACGTTCATAATGAAATGTAATGAGAGTAAAAGAGAGCATTCGATGCGAGCGGCGCGTGAGACAAAAGATTTGTATGAGAAATTTGGTAAATATGGAGCGGCGCTCCTGACACGAAGTACGCATGCGCGATATTACCCGACTAAATGAGATGGCCTGTTGTCACGAAGAAAGAGTTAAAACTCGCGAGTATTTTTTTTATTCGTATTATGCCGGTAAGATGTAAACAAAACACAAAATACGAAAGTAAATTTATTTTGATTTCTTCGCGAGTGCGTCGGATCATTGTACAGTGGCTGGAAAATCTGTAGGTATTGTTGTTTTAAGTAGTGTACATATTGTGTTGTGTATTTATGTGAAAAAGACTGTGATTTATGTAAATAGTGTAGGCGATTAAAATGGAACAATATAACGTATGGACTTCATTTACAAATAATTATTGGTAAGCATTTTTTTTTTAGTGAACTCCCAATATGATCTTTCACGAGCCGCCTCTGGTCCAAATGCAAGCGATAACATTTTCGAGAAAAGCCTAGCCTAGATAATGGGACTATTATCGAGTTTCTTGCTAGTCCTGTTCGGTAGAAATGGCATTCCGAACCGTGGCAGATTCATTTGACGGTTCAAAAGGAATTTAAATTAGTTTTTGCATGAAATTAGTTTATGCTAATATGCGTGTGAAAGCGCCTATAAAATTCCGCTGACGCATTACTGCATATTTTTTCCAATAGCAAATGTTTATTGTCAAAGGTCAAGTGATTTGTGTAAACAATGCCTATAAATACTATACTATAAGGTATACCATACCATGACGGTTGGTAGTTCAATACAACAATTAATTCTTTGAGTATATAAATCTTGGTAACAAAATGGTTCCATCGAATTCCATGTTCCCTAAACTAGGAAACCCTTATCTTCAGGTCTAATCATCCCGCTAAATGTATGATTACAAAAAAGTATAATTTAATATAAAAAATTATTTTTAAACAACCGACTTCAAACTCCCGCGCCAACTTTACAACAACAAGCACACGCTATACAAAGTACTTATTTTATTGTTGATATTTTAAAAACCGCTCGACCGATTTCGATAAAATTTATATGGGACTACTTGGGAAGTACTTACCCTTTGAAATAAAAAAAGAATCATCCAAATCGGTCCACCCAGTCAAAAGTTATGAGGTAACAAACATAAAATAAAAAAAAATAAAAAATACAGTGGAATTGAGAACCTCCTGCTTTTTTTTAAGTCGGTTGAAAATAAGTATACTATAAATATTGTGAATCACAAACCTATAGATTAAACCAGACACACCTACAGATTAAACTGGACTTATCTATAACCGACCGAAATTAAATTATCCACATCGGCTGCAACACGCCCGCCTGTTGCCCAGCAGATGTATCCGTTTGAAACGTATTCGATCAGCGAACGTCCGCGTCCGTCGAGTCACCGCTCACCGCTCATTTGGCCCCGTGGTAATTAGTGGATATGTCACCGTAAGATTGTAAAAACCGTTAGATTATAATCTAACTCGCGAAATTGTTTCTGTCGAATGATTACAATATGACGGATTATTTTTAGGTAGATTGTAATCTGTTAGGTTTATTAACCCGATATAACCTAATATACTTGATTATTTATGTCGAACCCTAACCTAACCTACAAGAAAGAGACAAGAAAACGTAAATACAATGAATATTTCAAAAATTGACACTTAAGACCGGCTACACACGGCCCTAAAATCTGAGGCAATATCGGGAGAGTGATGGTAGGGATGAAATCGGCTACTGCTCTACACACGTCCCTGCCAGTTAGTACGTAACCCACCGTGCAGCAAAGCGCTCGTCGATTCAAGATGCCAACTACACTCTCAAAATATCAAAAAATAGGCATCGCTTTGGCACTTGCTTCGGTGCGACCAAAACAGAAACAAAAGAGGTTAAGAGGTGGTCGATGAAACTCTTATTATTTTTTATGACACATAAAAAATACTCTTTATGTTTTTAATCCCACAAATACGACAACTCCTTGAAAAGGTCAATTGTTTTCGTCCAGGCCTCTCGCTTCTTCTCCTTCGCCATATCTCCGCACAAAATAAAAATTAAATTTACAAAAACGCGTCCTGTTGGCACTACATTCACACGAACACTGCGTTGAAATCGGTCCCGATTTTGCTACACATGCACCGACAACACTCCCTAGACGATAATCGGCCCTAAATTGTGAGCTCGCCCGAACCAATTTCTGAGTTAGGGGTAATAATAATAATAATGATTACGATTTTCCTACACACGAGGCGATCAATAGAGCAATTTAGGGCGCTCCCCACTACTTCCCTGATGTTGCCTCTGATTTTAAGGCCGTGTGTAGCCGGTCTTAAACATTGAACGGTTCACAATCTTTCGACTGACAATCTATCGAAAAAAAGCGTTAGATTACAATCTTACGGTTTTTACAATCTTACGGTGACAGATATACTGTCTTACGGTCGTAACCATTAAACTGGTCGCATACTGCCGCATTTATCATCATTTTGAACACCTCCCTGGCGCAATGGCGAGCGCAGCGAGCTATTCCCCGCAGGGTCAATTTGGGAATTTTTAATTTATATTTTCAAAATATTCTCTGGTCTGGACGGGCTGGAGGCTTCGGCCGTGGCTTACGACCCTACCGGCAAAGAGGAACTGCGAAACAAATAAGCGTTCCGTGTACACTGTACAAAGGGATTAGAGAATAGAGGGGTTTAACGGAATTAAATAGTCAAGTCTATGGGTTCTGGTCTAGGGTTTAATATAAATTCTATACTTTTGAATACCGTAACCCTAACAGGTTAGCCCGCTACCATCAGGTGAGGTCGCAGTCAAGAGTTAACTTGTAGTGGAATAAAAAAAGAATTAAAGAAAAATGAAAAACCTACTTAACTTGGCAGCGTTCGGTAAACTCGAGAACACTAATTCTTCAGTGCCTGAAAACTATTCCGGAGATTGGCCAGAGATGACCGGTTTCGAAACAATGTCGTTACTGTTAAAAAGTCTCATAGCCACTCAGCGGGCGATGGAGAGGACTAGACCCTCACAACGGATTTTCCGGTATTACACCACTTATCCGTTTGTCTCGCAGTGTGCGACCAGTTTAACCGCGATTGTCTTATGGATGTGGTTTTAGACCGCCAAAGAAATCAATTCCATAAAGGGAGCAGTGAAGTACGTAACGTTTAAAAAATAGGAAACTATAAAATATGAGACGCTTAAGACCAGGAAAAAAAATGTGGTAGAAAAACGCGCGTGGAAATTTGCAACACGTATCACGTGGGAAATCTTTGATTTCCTCTCAAGCAAAATGGTAGATCCCTTGGAATTTTTAAAAGTGTAGACTAAATCCACGCAAACGATGTCACCTAGTTCTAATACATCATCTAGTTCTAGTACCTACAAAATCAATAATCCACACTAATATTATAAAAGCGAAGGTGTGTCGGCCCATCTGTTGCACCGACTTTGATGAAATTTGGTACAGGGGTAGGTTTTATCCCGTGGAAGGACATACGCTTTTTATCCCGGAAAATTAAAGAGTTCTTACGGGAATCAAAAAACCTTAAACCACGCGGACGAAGTTGCAGGCATCAGCTAGTCAATAATACAAGTCACACAGCGTAATACGGATAAAAGCTTTCGTCCCTGGCCCTTTATGAATGGATTTAAAACAACTGAACTGACCCTGCAAAGTCAAAAGACTGTCCGAAACAGATGTTGGGAAAATTCATTTTATGTGAACTTAAAACGCCATCCCATGCCGACTTGTGTAAATGGAAATATATGCCACTAGTTGATGCCCGCGACTACGTCCGCGTGGATAGACGTTTTTCGGTTCCCGCGGGAACTCCTTAGTTTTCCGGGATAAAAAGTAGCCTATGTTCAGTTTCCAGACTATAATCTATCTCTGTGCCAGATTTCATCCTGATCCGTTCAGCCGTTCGGGCGTGATTGAGTAACAAACATTATTCCATACATCCATACATGAGTTACATCCATCCAAACTTTCGCATTTATAATATTTATTATAGTTTTTTAATTGCCACAGGCACTCCTTACTTTTCCGGGATAAAAAGAAGCCTATGTCACTCTCCAGGTACTCAACTGTACCCAATACCCATGCAAAAAAATCACGCCGATCCGTTGTTATATTGCGGCGTGATTGAAGGACAAACTCCCTATTTGACTTTCTTGGAGATAGGAATTTCAACAATTTTGAAATCCGTATTTCATCCTTTTTAACCGGAAGCCCAAATATCAAGTTTCATGGCTATAGCTTTAAAAACGACGGAATTTCATAAAATTTTCAACCCCTATTGTAATCCCTTTGGGGGTGGAATTTTTAAAAATTGTTACACACGTACTTCTTATTTTTTTAACGAAAACCAAAATACCAAGTTTCGTAGATATAACTTGAAAAATAACTTGTAAAATAAAAGACTTTCATACAAACTGTCATGCCCTATTTCAGCCCTTGGGGGGTAGAATTTAAAAAAATGGCGAAACACGTATTTCTTCATTTTGAACCAGTAGCTCAAATACCAAGTTTCATGGATATAACTTGAAAAACCGGCCAAGTGCGAGTCGGACTCGCGCACCGAGGGTTCCGTACAAACCTGTAGTAAGTTTTAAATTAAATGGTTTTTTTTAAATATTTCAGTTGATTGAATGAAAGGTAAATTGCGGTTTAAGATTTATGACGTATTAAAAAAAAACTACTTACTAGATCTCGTTCAAACCAATTTTCGGTGGAAGTTTGCATGGTAATGTACAACATATATTTTTTTTAGTTTTATCATTCTCTTATTTTAGAAGTTACGGGGGGGGGGACACACATTTTACCACTTTGGAAGTGTCTCTCGCGCAAACTTTTCAGTTTAGAAAAAAATGATATTACAAACCTCACTATCATTTTTGAAGACCTATCCATAGATACCCCACCCCACACCTATGGGTTAGATGAAAAAAAAATTTTTGAGTTTCAGTTCTAAGTATGGGGAACCCCCAAAATTTTTTTTTTTTTTTCTATTTTTGTAAGAAAATCTTAATGCGGTTTACAGAATACATCTACTTACCAAGTTTCAACAGTATAGCTCTTATAGTTTCGGAAAAAAGTGGCTGTGACATACGGACGGACAGACAGACAGACAGACAGACAGACAGACATACAGACATGACGAATCTATAAGGGTTCCGTTTTTGCCAAATTTGGCTACGGAACCCTAAAAATGACGGACTTTCATACAAACTTTCAACCCCTATTTAACCCCTTTGGGGGTGGAATTTCGAAAAATCCTTTCTTAGTGGATACCTACTCTTCACAAAGAATACACCCACCAAATTCCATGTCTCTAGGACCAACGGTTTAGGCTGTGCGTTTATATATAAGTCAGTCAGTCAGTCAGACAGACAGTCAGTCAGTCAGTCAGGACTTTGAATTTTATATTAATAGATTAGTAAGTAAGATTGCTTCCAAGTTCCAACATGAGCTCTGGACATCGTCGCACTGCGGGATCGCGGGCAAAAAAGAAAGAAAAAAAAAACACAAAGGAAGTAACGGCTACAAGCGGCCGGCCTTACGAAGATGGAGGCGCGGCGCCGCCTGGGGCTTCGCGACTACACCGCTGTATAGTAATCAAACAGTTGGAACTCCCTAATTTTCCGGGATAAAAAGTAGCCTATGTCACTCTCCAGGTCTTCAACTATACCCATGCCAAAAATCACGTCGATCCGTTGCTCCGTTGCGGCGTGATTAAAGGACATACCAACAAACAAACACACTTTCGCATTTATAATATTAGTATGATTGTGATAGTAGTAATGATTGATGTAACTTTTCTGCTATGTATTATCCATATCTCATGTCGTTTATCACTCAAACTCATTTAATTTTGTAAATTCGATTGTTCCCAGGCAAATATTATCACATTATTATCCTATTAGAGAAAAAATATATAAAACCACATACCGCGGTGGGCGGAATGGCCGAGGAGATTATGGCCTTTCCAAACTGTATGATAGCTAAACTATGACTTAAACACAGCAAGCAACTTGGAGTGGGTGTCGATACGCGGAACTAATAGAAATGTATGTTTGTATGTGTGTGTCCCTTGACTAACAAACCATCGAACACTTCTTTTTATATGTACCGCTTTTACGGCCAAGATTGACTTGATAAGCTAGTAAATACAGTAAGTAGTGGGTGTCTTCATATTATATTCATACTAATATTATAAATGCGAAAGTCAGTTTGTTTGTGGGTTTGTTGGTTTGTCCTTCAATCACGCTGCAATGGAGCAACGGATTGCCGTGATTTTTGGCATGGGTATAGTTGAGGACCTTGAGAGTGACATAGGCTACTTTTTATCCCGGAAAATTGAGTAGTTCCCGCGGGAATCGAAAAAACTTAAACCACGCGGACGAAGTCGCGGGCATCAGCTAGTATTAAGTATAAACACAGAGAATACTTGGTATAAGTACTAAATGATTCCCGTGACTTCGTCCGCGTCGATTAAAGATTTTTGATTACCGCGGGAAATTTTAATGTTTTCGGGATAATATAGGTCGTATCATAGATTTAGGATTGGCCTGAAATAAGTCTTAATC
>CAWVPR010000012.1:10000-31964 GCA_963932025.1 Erebia epiphron | reverse complement strand
GGGTGGGTGGATGGGTTTTAATTTTTGTTTTTCTTTCACAGGTCGCTAGTGTCGGTATACAGGAGCGCCCTGTGAAAGTCTGGCTGGAAAAATCGTAAAATTGGGGCTACGGCGCGAGAAATCTGCGATTTTTCGTAAGTAATTTGATCAAATTGTATGAAGATTTCAAGGTACCACTATACCTCGGTGTCGAAATGATGCTAATTTGGAGTCGCGACAAAAGCGTTTTTTAACGCGAAAAATCGAAGAAAACCGGTCGCACAGCTACGCGCGCGCGACCTCACGCGCGCAGGTCCTGCCCGAGTCGGAAAATGTGAAAATTTAGAAGAAATTTGGTAGATTTGCTAAGTTCGAATTCTGATGTGAAATTTTTCTAAGTGTTTTATATGTGAAAATGTGGAAAATTTTAATTTTTGTTTTTCTTTCACAGGTCGCTAGTGTCGGTATACAGGAGCGCCCTGTGAAAGTCTGGCTGGAAAAATCGTAAAATTGGGGCTACGGCGCGAGAAATCTGCGATTTTTCGTAAGTAATTTGATCAAATTGTATGAAGATTTCAAGGTACCACTATACCTCGGTGTCGAAATGATGCTAATTTGGAGTCGCGACAAAAGCGTTTTTTAACGCGAAAAATCGAAGAAAACCGGTCGCACAGCTACGCGCGCGCGACCTCACGCGCGCAGGTCCTGCCCGAGTCGGAAAATGTGAAAATTTAGAAGAAATTTGGTAGATTTGCTAAGTTCGAATTCTGATGTGAAATTTTTCTAAGTGTTTTATATGTGAAAATGTGGAAAATTTTAATTTTTGTTTTTCTTTCACAGGTCGCTAGTGTCGGTATACAGGAGCGCCCTGTGAAAGTCTGGCTGGAAAAATCGTAAAATTGGGGCTACGGCGCGAGAAATCTGCGATTTTTCGTAAGTAATTTGATCAAATTGTATGAAGATTTCAAGGTACCACTATACCTCGGTGTCGAAATGATGCTAATTTGGAGTCGCGACAAAAGCGTTTTTTAACGCGAAAAATCGAAGAAAACCGGTCGCACAGCTACGCGCGCGCGACCTCACGCGCGCAGGTCCTGCCCGAGTCGGAAAATGTGAAAATTTAGAAGAAATTTGGTAGATTTGCTAAGTTCGAATTCTGATGTGAAATTTTTCTAAGTGTTTTATATGTGAAAATGTGGAAAATTTTAATTTTTGTTTTTCTTTCACAGGTCGCTAGTGTCGGTATACAGGAGCGCCCTGTGAAAGTCTGGCTGGAAAAATCGTAAAATTGGGGCTACGGCGCGAGAAATCTGCGATTTTTCGTAAGTAATTTGATCAAATTGTATGAAGATTTCAAGGTACCACTATACCTCGGTGTCGAAATGATGCTAATTTGGAGTCGCGACAAAAGCGTTTTTTAACGCGAAAAATCGAAGAAAACCGGTCGCACAGCTACGCGCGCGCGACCTCACGCGCGCAGGTCCTGCCCGAGTCGGAAAATGTGAAAATTTAGAAGAAATTTGGTAGATTTGCTAAGTTCGAATTCTGATGTGAAATTTTTCTAAGTGTTTTATATGTGAAAATGTGGAAAATTTTAATTTTTGTTTTTCTTTCACAGGTCGCTAGTGTCGGTATACAGGAGCGCCCTGTGAAAGTCTGGCTGGAAAAATCGTAAAATTGGGGCTACGGCGCGAGAAATCTGCGATTTTTCGTAAGTAATTTGATCAAATTGTATGAAGATTTCAAGGTACCACTATACCTCGGTGTCGAAATGATGCTAATTTGGAGTCGCGACAAAAGCGTTTTTTAACGCGAAAAATCGAAGAAAACCGGTCGCACAGCTACGCGCGCGCGACCTCACGCGCGCAGGTCCTGCCCGAGTCGGAAAATGTGAAAATTTAGAAGAAATTTGGTAGATTTGCTAAGTTCGAATTCTGATGTGAAATTTTTCTAAGTGTTTTATATGTGAAAATGTGGAAAATTTTAATTTTTGTTTTTCTTTCACAGGTCGCTAGTGTCGGTATACAGGAGCGCCCTGTGAAAGTCTGGCTGGAAAAATCGTAAAATTGGGGCTACGGCGCGAGAAATCTGCGATTTTTCGTAAGTAATTTGATCAAATTGTATGAAGATTTCAAGGTACCACTATACCTCGGTGTCGAAATGATGCTAATTTGGAGTCGCGACAAAAGCGTTTTTTAACGCGAAAAATCGAAGAAAACCGGTCGCACAGCTACGCGCGCGCGACCTCACGCGCGCAGGTCCTGCCCGAGTCGGAAAATGTGAAAATTTAGAAGAAATTTGGTAGATTTGCTAAGTTCGAATTCTGATGTGAAATTTTTCTAAGTGTTTTATATGTGAAAATGTGGAAAATTTTAATTTTTGTTTTTCTTTCACAGGTCGCTAGTGTCGGTATACAGGAGCGCCCTGTGAAAGTCTGGCTGGAAAAATCGTAAAATTGGGGCTACGGCGCGAGAAATCTGCGATTTTTCGTAAGTAATTTGATCAAATTGTATGAAGATTTCAAGGTACCACTATACCTCGGTGTCGAAATGATGCTAATTTGGAGTCGCGACAAAAGCGTTTTTTAACGCGAAAAATCGAAGAAAACCGGTCGCACAGCTACGCGCGCGCGACCTCACGCGCGCAGGTCCTGCCCGAGTCGGAAAATGTGAAAATTTAGAAGAAATTTGGTAGATTTGCTAAGTTCGAATTCTGATGTGAAATTTTTCTAAGTGTTTTATATGTGAAAATGTGGAAAATTTTAATTTTTGTTTTTCTTTCACAGGTCGCTAGTGTCGGTATACAGGAGCGCCCTGTGAAAGTCTGGCTGGAAAAATCGTAAAATTGGGGCTACGGCGCGAGAAATCTGCGATTTTTCGTAAGTAATTTGATCAAATTGTATGAAGATTTCAAGGTACCACTATACCTCGGTGTCGAAATGATGCTAATTTGGAGTCGCGACAAAAGCGTTTTTTAACGCGAAAAATCGAAGAAAACCGGTCGCACAGCTACGCGCGCGCGACCTCACGCGCGCAGGTCCTGCCCGAGTCGGAAAATGTGAAAATTTAGAAGAAATTTGGTAGATTTGCTAAGTTCGAATTCTGATGTGAAATTTTTCTAAGTGTTTTATATGTGAAAATGTGGAAAATTTTAATTTTTGTTTTTCTTTCACAGGTCGCTAGTGTCGGTATACAGGAGCGCCCTGTGAAAGTCTGGCTGGAAAAATCGTAAAATTGGGGCTACGGCGCGAGAAATCTGCGATTTTTCGTAAGTAATTTGATCAAATTGTATGAAGATTTCAAGGTACCACTATACCTCGGTGTCGAAATGATGCTAATTTGGAGTCGCGACAAAAGCGTTTTTTAACGCGAAAAATCGAAGAAAACCGGTCGCACAGCTACGCGCGCGCGACCTCACGCGCGCAGGTCCTGCCCGAGTCGGAAAATGTGAAAATTTAGAAGAAATTTGGTAGATTTGCTAAGTTCGAATTCTGATGTGAAATTTTTCTAAGTGTTTTATATGTGAAAATGTGGAAAATTTTAATTTTTGTTTTTCTTTCACAGGTCGCTAGTGTCGGTATACAGGAGCGCCCTGTGAAAGTCTGGCTGGAAAAATCGTAAAATTGGGGCTACGGCGCGAGAAATCTGCGATTTTTCGTAAGTAATTTGATCAAATTGTATGAAGATTTCAAGGTACCACTATACCTCGGTGTCGAAATGATGCTAATTTGGAGTCGCGACAAAAGCGTTTTTTAACGCGAAAAATCGAAGAAAACCGGTCGCACAGCTACGCGCGCGCGACCTCACGCGCGCAGGTCCTGCCCGAGTCGGAAAATGTGAAAATTTAGAAGAAATTTGGTAGATTTGCTAAGTTCGAATTCTGATGTGAAATTTTTCTAAGTGTTTTATATGTGAAAATGTGGAAAATTTTAATTTTTGTTTTTCTTTCACAGGTCGCTAGTGTCGGTATACAGGAGCGCCCTGTGAAAGTCTGGCTGGAAAAATCGTAAAATTGGGGCTACGGCGCGAGAAATCTGCGATTTTTCGTAAGTAATTTGATCAAATTGTATGAAGATTTCAAGGTACCACTATACCTCGGTGTCGAAATGATGCTAATTTGGAGTCGCGACAAAAGCGTTTTTTAACGCGAAAAATCGAAGAAAACCGGTCGCACAGCTACGCGCGCGCGACCTCACGCGCGCAGGTCCTGCCCGAGTCGGAAAATGTGAAAATTTAGAAGAAATTTGGTAGATTTGCTAAGTTCGAATTCTGATGTGAAATTTTTCTAAGTGTTTTATATGTGAAAATGTGGAAAATTTTAATTTTTGTTTTTCTTTCACAGGTCGCTAGTGTCGGTATACAGGAGCGCCCTGTGAAAGTCTGGCTGGAAAAATCGTAAAATTGGGGCTACGGCGCGAGAAATCTGCGATTTTTCGTAAGTAATTTGATCAAATTGTATGAAGATTTCAAGGTACCACTATACCTCGGTGTCGAAATGATGCTAATTTGGAGTCGCGACAAAAGCGTTTTTTAACGCGAAAAATCGAAGAAAACCGGTCGCACAGCTACGCGCGCGCGACCTCACGCGCGCAGGTCCTGCCCGAGTCGGAAAATGTGAAAATTTAGAAGAAATTTGGTAGATTTGCTAAGTTCGAATTCTGATGTGAAATTTTTCTAAGTGTTTTATATGTGAAAATGTGGAAAATTTTAATTTTTGTTTTTCTTTCACAGGTCGCTAGTGTCGGTATACAGGAGCGCCCTGTGAAAGTCTGGCTGGAAAAATCGTAAAATTGGGGCTACGGCGCGAGAAATCTGCGATTTTTCGTAAGTAATTTGATCAAATTGTATGAAGATTTCAAGGTACCACTATACCTCGGTGTCGAAATGATGCTAATTTGGAGTCGCGACAAAAGCGTTTTTTAACGCGAAAAATCGAAGAAAACCGGTCGCACAGCTACGCGCGCGCGACCTCACGCGCGCAGGTCCTGCCCGAGTCGGAAAATGTGAAAATTTAGAAGAAATTTGGTAGATTTGCTAAGTTCGAATTCTGATGTGAAATTTTTCTAAGTGTTTTATATGTGAAAATGTGGAAAATTTTAATTTTTGTTTTTCTTTCACAGGTCGCTAGTGTCGGTATACAGGAGCGCCCTGTGAAAGTCTGGCTGGAAAAATCGTAAAATTGGGGCTACGGCGCGAGAAATCTGCGATTTTTCGTAAGTAATTTGATCAAATTGTATGAAGATTTCAAGGTACCACTATACCTCGGTGTCGAAATGATGCTAATTTGGAGTCGCGACAAAAGCGTTTTTTAACGCGAAAAATCGAAGAAAACCGGTCGCACAGCTACGCGCGCGCGACCTCACGCGCGCAGGTCCTGCCCGAGTCGGAAAATGTGAAAATTTAGAAGAAATTTGGTAGATTTGCTAAGTTCGAATTCTGATGTGAAATTTTTCTAAGTGTTTTATATGTGAAAATGTGGAAAATTTTAATTTTTGTTTTTCTTTCACAGGTCGCTAGTGTCGGTATACAGGAGCGCCCTGTGAAAGTCTGGCTGGAAAAATCGTAAAATTGGGGCTACGGCGCGAGAAATCTGCGATTTTTCGTAAGTAATTTGATCAAATTGTATGAAGATTTCAAGGTACCACTATACCTCGGTGTCGAAATGATGCTAATTTGGAGTCGCGACAAAAGCGTTTTTTAACGCGAAAAATCGAAGAAAACCGGTCGCACAGCTACGCGCGCGCGACCTCACGCGCGCAGGTCCTGCCCGAGTCGGAAAATGTGAAAATTTAGAAGAAATTTGGTAGATTTGCTAAGTTCGAATTCTGATGTGAAATTTTTCTAAGTGTTTTATATGTGAAAATGTGGAAAATTTTAATTTTTGTTTTTCTTTCACAGGTCGCTAGTGTCGGTATACAGGAGCGCCCTGTGAAAGTCTGGCTGGAAAAATCGTAAAATTGGGGCTACGGCGCGAGAAATCTGCGATTTTTCGTAAGTAATTTGATCAAATTGTATGAAGATTTCAAGGTACCACTATACCTCGGTGTCGAAATGATGCTAATTTGGAGTCGCGACAAAAGCGTTTTTTAACGCGAAAAATCGAAGAAAACCGGTCGCACAGCTACGCGCGCGCGACCTCACGCGCGCAGGTCCTGCCCGAGTCGGAAAATGTGAAAATTTAGAAGAAATTTGGTAGATTTGCTAAGTTCGAATTCTGATGTGAAATTTTTCTAAGTGTTTTATATGTGAAAATGTGGAAAATTTTAATTTTTGTTTTTCTTTCACAGGTCGCTAGTGTCGGTATACAGGAGCGCCCTGTGAAAGTCTGGCTGGAAAAATCGTAAAATTGGGGCTACGGCGCGAGAAATCTGCGATTTTTCGTAAGTAATTTGATCAAATTGTATGAAGATTTCAAGGTACCACTATACCTCGGTGTCGAAATGATGCTAATTTGGAGTCGCGACAAAAGCGTTTTTTAACGCGAAAAATCGAAGAAAACCGGTCGCACAGCTACGCGCGCGCGACCTCACGCGCGCAGGTCCTGCCCGAGTCGGAAAATGTGAAAATTTAGAAGAAATTTGGTAGATTTGCTAAGTTCGAATTCTGATGTGAAATTTTTCTAAGTGTTTTATATGTGAAAATGTGGAAAATTTTAATTTTTGTTTTTCTTTCACAGGTCGCTAGTGTCGGTATACAGGAGCGCCCTGTGAAAGTCTGGCTGGAAAAATCGTAAAATTGGGGCTACGGCGCGAGAAATCTGCGATTTTTCGTAAGTAATTTGATCAAATTGTATGAAGATTTCAAGGTACCACTATACCTCGGTGTCGAAATGATGCTAATTTGGAGTCGCGACAAAAGCGTTTTTTAACGCGAAAAATCGAAGAAAACCGGTCGCACAGCTACGCGCGCGCGACCTCACGCGCGCAGGTCCTGCCCGAGTCGGAAAATGTGAAAATTTAGAAGAAATTTGGTAGATTTGCTAAGTTCGAATTCTGATGTGAAATTTTTCTAAGTGTTTTATATGTGAAAATGTGGAAAATTTTAATTTTTGTTTTTCTTTCACAGGTCGCTAGTGTCGGTATACAGGAGCGCCCTGTGAAAGTCTGGCTGGAAAAATCGTAAAATTGGGGCTACGGCGCGAGAAATCTGCGATTTTTCGTAAGTAATTTGATCAAATTGTATGAAGATTTCAAGGTACCACTATACCTCGGTGTCGAAATGATGCTAATTTGGAGTCGCGACAAAAGCGTTTTTTAACGCGAAAAATCGAAGAAAACCGGTCGCACAGCTACGCGCGCGCGACCTCACGCGCGCAGGTCCTGCCCGAGTCGGAAAATGTGAAAATTTAGAAGAAATTTGGTAGATTTGCTAAGTTCGAATTCTGATGTGAAATTTTTCTAAGTGTTTTATATGTGAAAATGTGGAAAATTTTAATTTTTGTTTTTCTTTCACAGGTCGCTAGTGTCGGTATACAGGAGCGCCCTGTGAAAGTCTGGCTGGAAAAATCGTAAAATTGGGGCTACGGCGCGAGAAATCTGCGATTTTTCGTAAGTAATTTGATCAAATTGTATGAAGATTTCAAGGTACCACTATACCTCGGTGTCGAAATGATGCTAATTTGGAGTCGCGACAAAAGCGTTTGTAACGCGAAAAATCGAAGAAAACCGGTCGCACAGCTACGCGCGCGCGACCTCACGCGCGCAGGTCCTGCCCGAGTCGGAAAATGTGAAAATTTAGAAGAAATTTGGTAGATTTGCTAAGTTCGAATTCTGATGTGAAATTTTTCTAAGTGTTTTATATGTGAAAATGTGGAAAATTTTAATTTTTGTTTTTCTTTCACAGGTCGCTAGTGTCGGTATACAGGAGCGCCCTGTGAAAGTCTGGCTGGAAAAATCGTAAAATTGGGGCTACGGCGCGAGAAATCTGCGATTTTTCGTAAGTAATTTGATCAAATTGTATGAAGATTTCAAGGTACCACTATACCTCGGTGTCGAAATGATGCTAATTTGGAGTCGCGACAAAAGCGTTTTTTAACGCGAAAAATCGAAGAAAACCGGTCGCACAGCTACGCGCGCGCGACCTCACGCGCGCAGGTCCTGCCCGAGTCGGAAAATGTGAAAATTTAGAAGAAATTTGGTAGATTTGCTAAGTTCGAATTCTGATGTGAAATTTTTCTAAGTGTTTTATATGTGAAAATGTGGAAAATTTTAATTTTTGTTTTTCTTTCACAGGTCGCTAGTGTCGGTATACAGGAGCGCCCTGTGAAAGTCTGGCTGGAAAAATCGTAAAATTGGGGCTACGGCGCGAGAAATCTGCGATTTTTCGTAAGTAATTTGATCAAATTGTATGAAGATTTCAAGGTACCACTATACCTCGGTGTCGAAATGATGCTAATTTGGAGTCGCGACAAAAGCGTTTTTTAACGCGAAAAATCGAAGAAAACCGGTCGCACAGCTACGCGCGCGCGACCTCACGCGCGCAGGTCCTGCCCGAGTCGGAAAATGTGAAAATTTAGAAGAAATTTGGTAGATTTGCTAAGTTCGAATTCTGATGTGAAATTTTTCTAAGTGTTTTATATGTGAAAATGTGGAAAATTTTAATTTTTGTTTTTCTTTCACAGGTCGCTAGTGTCGGTATACAGGAGCGCCCTGTGAAAGTCTGGCTGGAAAAATCGTAAAATTGGGGCTACGGCGCGAGAAATCTGCGATTTTTCGTAAGTAATTTGATCAAATTGTATGAAGATTTCAAGGTACCACTATACCTCGGTGTCGAAATGATGCTAATTTGGAGTCGCGACAAAAGCGTTTTTTAACGCGAAAAATCGAAGAAAACCGGTCGCACAGCTACGCGCGCGCGACCTCACGCGCGCAGGTCCTGCCCGAGTCGGAAAATGTGAAAATTTAGAAGAAATTTGGTAGATTTGCTAAGTTCGAATTCTGATGTGAAATTTTTCTAAGTGTTTTATATGTGAAAATGTGGAAAATTTTAATTTTTGTTTTTCTTTCACAGGTCGCTAGTGTCGGTATACAGGAGCGCCCTGTGAAAGTCTGGCTGGAAAAATCGTAAAATTGGGGCTACGGCGCGAGAAATCTGCGATTTTTCGTAAGTAATTTGATCCGGTTAGGTTAGGTTAGGTTAGGTTAGGTTAGGTTAGGTTAGGTTAGGTTAGGTTAGGTTAGGTTAGGTTAGGTTAGGTTAGGTTAGGTTAGGTTAGGTTAGGTTAGGTTAGGTTAGGTTGGGGGGGTGGGCCAGGTAACCTCCTAGTGTGCTTGGGCGCTGCTAGTCCTTCTGGATACGTCCGGAGGGAAGGGCAGTGTTTGGGCCGGTGCACCCCGGTAACATGGCTAATAATTTCTCTTTATGGGATATTGTTAGCCATGGCTAATAACCTGGCGGGGGGGGTGGGGGAGGTTCTCCGCGTGTCCCTCTGAACAGCTGAGGGCACAGTGGAGGAACCCAGGGGGGCGGGGGGGCATAATCGCCCGGTAGTTGCCGGAAGCGGCACCGCGAGGAAGAAAACCTCGTTAAAAAATAACCGAAGGGGGCGGGAACGCCCAGGCGGAGCCAGGTGTGGCACAAGGAGGAAGAAAACCTCGTAAAAAAAATTACTGAAGGGGGCGAAGGCGCCCGGCGTCCCTCTGCTTTCAGAGGGCACGCGGAGGTGGGAGGATCCTCTGGAGGGGAGGGTGTCCTCAGGCGAGCTCGGTGTGCACTCACCCTGCCTCCGAGCGGGCTGCGTGCGAATTAGTCTCACGCAGTCCTCGCCACCAACTCGGAACCCCTTAGGAGTGTCGGACGTGGTCATGTTTCACGACCGGCACTGGGACCGAGGGTCTTGGCTTGGTCGCCTGGACCGCGAGGAACAAACCTCTATAAAAAATGATCCAATCCTAAGTTTTGGTGCGCGGCGAGAGGATGAATGGCTGAAGGATTCGCCCTGTCCTCACAGGGCATCAGTCGTTAGCGCACCCCAGTCAGGGAACCGGCCGACACCCTGACTTATGTAGGCTTATCCGGGTGCAGGGGGCACCGCTCGGATGGACTGTTTTTCCCCCATACTCGTGGGACCAAAAATGGAAAACTTTAAAAACCCAAAAACGGTGGAGGAGACGAGGAGTGAGGAGGGGAAGGGAACCTCAGGGAGGTTCTGGAAGGAGAAGGGAGGGGATATGGAGGTAGCGACGGAGTCCGATTGCAGCATCATATCGGTTGACAGCAGGTCCCGGTCGGGGTCTGCGTCCTCAGCGGTGCTGCAAAGATTGCCGGGGGTGAAACGGCCTCGCCTCAGCGGGGGAGATGACGTTTCCTCCGATGAGGAGAGGCCGGGGACGCCAGCCGTCAGAGGACGAGGGCGTCCGCCCACTCATGGGCGTTACGTTGGCCTGGGCAAAGCTCGGGAGACTCTTGCCCTGGAGAAGAGGGCTGAGGCGAGAGCCCAGGCCAAAGAGAAGGCGGAGATGGATCTCCTGAAGGAGGCCGCCGTGGCGCGCTTCAAGCGCGAAACGCGCGTGCCGGTGACGCGGGTGGACGAACAGACCGCCGCCCGACTTCAGGAGAACGTTCTGGAGGACTTGGACCTCATTGCGAAGGTAGCCACCAAGTCCTCCAATTTAAAGGGAACATTTGTGCGCGACCTCAAGGACGCAGCGGCCTCTATTAAAGAGGCCGTTACTGTTCTGGCGTCGCGCACAATCTCGGATGAGACCCGGCAGCTGCAGGCGGACAATGCCCGCCTGCAGGCCGAAATGGCCAGCCTCCGAAGGGAGATGGCCCTAATGAAGGAGGAAATGGAGAGGGCGCGGAGGCAGGCTACCGCCCCTACTCCCCCGGGTAGGACCGAGGAGGTGCCCTCTGGGTCGCGGCCTCCTCCCCGCAAGGACGGGGACAGAGGTGGACGTCCAGGGGCCACCCCTGCTGCTGCCGCTGTGACTTCCGTGGAGGAGATCTGCCGGGCGGTGATGTTGCAGGTCGGTGGGATGCTGAATGCCCGCCTGGCCTCCATCGAGGATAGACTCCTCCCGGAGCGGTCCGTGAGGCCACCTCTGGCCTCCGATAGAAAGAGAGGTGGACCCACGTACGCGGACGCGGCGTCGAGGCCTGCTCCGGGACCCTCCGGAGCGACGGGAGCGAGGGCACCCCCGCCGAGAGCGGCGCCGGCCCATAGCCCGCCTAGCGGGCCCGCAGGACGTGTCCCGGCTCAGGGCCCAGCGGGGCCAGCGCCGAAACCGCCCGCGACACGGACGGAGAAGGAGATCCCGCTTCCTTCCTCTTCTTCCCCACCTTCCGAAACAAGGGAGCCGAGGAAGACGAAGAAGAAAAGGAAGAAGAAGAAAAAGAAGGGAAGGCAGGGTGGCCAGGAGCCTGGTCCGCAAGAACGGCGGCAACAGCAGTCGCAGCCGTCGTCGGAGTGGACGAGGGTCGGTCCTGGGGGGCGTCCAGAGGCGAAGGGTCGCACCCGCAAGCCCCGTAGGCTCCGCACTCCTCAGTCGTCGGCGGTGGTATTGACGCTGCTGCCGGCGGCAGAGGAAAGGGGCGCCACCTACGAAAAGGTGATCGCCGCCGCGAAGGCGAAGATCGACGCGGCGGACCTCGGTGCACAGGGGGTCCGATTCCGAAGAGCGGCAACTGGGGGCCGTATATTCGAGTTCCCCGGTGCCGAAGCCTCCAGCGCGGAGAAGGCGGACTCCCTGGCCACTAGGCTCCGGGAGGTCCTGGGCGACGAGGTCGTCCGAGTCACCCGACCTGTAAAGTCGGTCGACTTGCGGGTGTCGGGTTTGGACGACTCCGTCACCAGTGCGGAGGTGGCGGCGGCGATCGTCAGGGCCGGAGAATGCCCCGCGGAGCAGGTGCGAGCCGGTGAGGTGGGGGCTAGGCGCGACGGGCTGGGCGCAGTGCTGGTGCGCTGCCCCGTCGCAGCCGCCAAGAAGATCGCGGCAGGAGGGCGCCTGACGGTGGGGTGGGTGTCCGCCCGGGTAGAGCTGCTGGACGAACGCCCCCTGATGTGCTACAGGTGCCTAGCACCCGGGCACATGGGCGCCCAATGTGCGGAGGGGGTCGACCGCAGCGGATTGTGTTACCGCTGCGGCCAACCAGGCCACAAGGCCCGCGGCTGCACTGCGGCGCTGCGCTGCGTCGTCTGTGCGACGGCCGGGCGGCCGTCAGAACACCGGGCGGGTGGCAGGGCCTGCGTGCCCCCGCCTAAAGGGAAGAAGGGAGGAGGGAGCGGCGACACGCCTTCTCCCCCACCCCAGCAAGCGGAGGCGCCGCGAGGGGCAGAGGAGGTTCCGATGGCCACTGAATAGTAATGGACCTGAACCTCCTCCAGGCGAACATCAACCACTGCGCCAGGGCTCAGGACCTTTTGTTCCAGAGCATGGCGGAGTGGTCGATTCACGTGGCCGTGGTCGCCGAGCCCTACCGCGTCCCATCCGGGGACGATTGGGTGGGAGACAGAGACGGAGTCGTGGCGTTGACGTCCCGTCCCGTGGTGGGTTCCCCGGCCTTCGCCGACGTAGTCCGAGGTCGGGGATATGTCTCTGCCGTGGTGGGCGACATCCTGATCGTCGGGGTTTACTTCTCGCCGAATCGGAGTCTCGCCGATTTCGAACAGTTCCTGGACGAAGTCGGCGTTCTGATCGGCAGGAGTCGCTCCGGCCGCGTGCTCGTCGCTGGGGACCTGAACGCCAAATCTGTGGCGTGGGGGTGTCCAGCGACGGACCCGCGGGGGCAGGAGCTCGCGGAGTGGGTGACGGCGACCGGCCTCGCGGTCCTCAACCGAGGGTCGGTCCACACCTGCGTACGGCGGCAGGGCGGCTCCGTCGTGGACGTCACCTTCGCCGATGCCACTCTGGCGCGCCGCGTCCGGGGCTAGAGGGTGATGGAGGACGTAGAGACGCTGGCGGACCACCGCTACATCAGGTTCGCCGTCTCTGCGAGCGCGGCTACCGCGAGCGATGCGACTCGGCCCTCGCCTCCCGGTCCCCGTTGGTCTCTGAAACGCATGGACCGGGACTTCCTGGTCGAGGCTGCCCTCGTCGAGGCCTGGTTCTCTGCGCCCCGAGAGGGCGGCCTGGGCGGTGTGGAAGCGGAAGCGGCGCGTCTCGGCGAGGCGATGACGAGCGTCTGCGACGGGGCGATGCCGAGGGTGCACTCCATCCCCTCGAGGAGAGCGGTGTATTGGTGGTCCGAAGAGCTCACGCTGCTGCGCAGATCCTGCGTGGCGGCGAGACGCCGATACACCCGCTGCCGCCGGCGGAGGAGACGGGACCCGACGGAGGAGGAGCGGCTCTACTCCCTCTACAGGGACGCTGTGAGAGCGCTGCGCGAGGCCATCGGTGCGGCCATGGACCTGGCGCACGAGGAGATGCTCGAGACTCTGGATGGGGACCCGTTTGGAAGGCCTTACAAGGCGGTCCGGAAGAAGCTCCGACCCTCGGCCCCTCCAATAACAACGAGTCTCGAGCCCCTCGTTGTAGAGTCGGTGGTTGCAACCCTGTTCCCCGAAAGGGCCGACCACGGAGCGCCTCGCATGGCGCCTCCTCCCGAGGAGGGAGTCCGGAGCCCGGCTGCGCCCCCGGTATCGGAGGGAGAGTTGGCGGCGGCGGTGTTGCGCATGCGCGCAAAAAACACCACCCCGGGTCCCGACGGCATCCCTGGCCGCGCCTGGGCTCTTGCCCTAGGGCCGCTCGAGCCGTGGGTCCGAGCCTTGTTCGAGGCTTGCCTCGAGAGGGGCCAGTTTCCCGGGGCGTGGAAGAAGGGGAGACTGGTCCTGATCGGGAAGCCCGGCCGCCCGGCCCATGAGCCGTCGTCGTACCGACCGATCGTGCTGCTGAACGAGGTGAGCAAGCTCTTCGAGCGTGTTGTCGCCGCTCGCCTCGTTCACCACCTGGAGAGTGTGGGGCCGGACCTCAGCGACAACCAGTACGGTTTCCGCAGGGGCAGGTCCACCGTCGACGCCATACTGCGCGTGAGGGCCCTTGCGGAGAGTGCGGTGTCTCGGGGCGAAGTGTTGGTGGCGGTGTCTCTCGACATCGCGAACGCCTTCAACACTTTGCCCTGGAGCTGCATTCGGGAAGCGCTGAGGTACCACGAGGTTCCGCTGTACCTCGAGAGGATCGTGGACGCCTACCTCTCCGGGCGATCGGTCGGGTATCCGACCAGTGCGGACTGGTCGGAGAGGACGATGTCGTGCGGTGTCCCACAGGGCTCGGTTCTCGGGCCCCTCCTGTGGAACATCGGGTACGACTGGGTGCTGCGCGGAGCCTTGATGACGGGCGTCGACGTGATATGTTACGCCGACGATACCCTCGTCACGGCTCGCGGCAGCACCTTTCGGGAGGCTAGATGTAGGGCCACGGCTGGCGTGGCCCACGTCGTAGCGAGGATTCGGGCCTTGGGCCTGGAGGTGGCCTTGCACAAATCCGAGGCCCTGTGCTTTCATGGGCCTCGGAGGGCGCCTCCCGCCCGGTCCGAGTTGGTGGTGGGCGGAGTGTCCATCGGTGTCGAGCGTACGATGAAGTACCTAGGACTCGTCCTCGACAGCCGGTGGAGATTTGAGGAGCACTTTCGGCGTCTCGTCCCGAAGCTCGTGGGAGCCGCTGGAGCCCTTAGTCGGCTCCTGCCAAATCTGGGCGGGCCGGGCTCGCGGTGTCGCCGCCTGTACGCGGGCGTCGTGCGGTCCATGGCGCTCTACGGAGCGCCCGTCTGGTCGGACACTCTGACCGCCCAAACCCGGGCCCTGCTGCGGAGACCGCAGAGGGTCATGGCGGTCAGAGTGATACGGGGTTATCGGACCGTATCGTGCGAGGCGGCCTGTGTATTGGCGGGGACGCCGCCCTGGGATTTAGACGCCGAAGTGCTCTCGGCGGCGTATTGGCGTAGGGTGGATGCCCGCACACGGGGGGAACACCCTACGCCGGCGCAGGATCGCGCCTGGCGGCGGCTGGCGGAGGCCGATCTCGCCGCTCATTGGCGGGACCGACTTCTGGCGCCGACTGCCGGCAGGCGGACGATCGAGGCGATCCGGCCCGTCCTGGAGCTCTGGACCGGCCGGACGCACGGGGTCCTCTCCTTCCACCTCGTGCAGGTTCTCTCGGGGCACGGCTGCTTCGGGAGATACTTGTGCAAGGTGGCGAGACGGGAGCCCACCGAGGTGTGCCGCGAGTGCGGCCACGCGGAGGACACGGCGCAGCACACGCTGGAGTCGTGCGCCGAGTGGGCGCCCCAGCGCGCCGCACTCGCGGCAGTGGTGGGGCCGGACCTCTCGCTGCCCACCGTCGTCCGAGCCATGGTGGGTAGCGAAGAGTCCTGGGACGCCGTCGCCTCCTTCTGCGAGGAGGTGATGACCCGGAAGGAGGCAGCGGAACGGCTGCGTGAGGCAGACGCCAACGCGGACCCTCTCCGTCGCCGAAGGGCAGGGCGCAGGAGGCGTGCGCAAGACCGGCGACTTCCTCCCTGACGAGGGCTCCGGGCGGCAGACCCGCCGTCGTCGTCGTCGTCGTCGTCGTTGTCGCCCGTCGAGCCTCAGTCGCGGAGGAACGAAAGGGGGAGTCGGGGCTGCATGCCCCCTGGGGGAGGATCCGCCTGGGCGGATATCGCTGGCTGGGTCGCGGATGATTGCGCAAGTGTTCCCGTAACCCAGCCATAAGGCGATGCGCAGGAGCGCCGCTGGGTTTTAGTGGGTATTCCGGAGTCCCGGTGAGTCCCACATACCCTCTCGGAAGCATCGTGGTTTCATACTGCCTGCGTCCGAGAGGGATGCCTAAATGCATTTCCCAGCGTTAAAAAAAAAAAAAAAAAAAAAAAAAAAAAAAAAAGGTTAGGTTAGGTTAGGTTAGGTTAGGTTAGGTTAGGTTAGGTTAGGTTAGGTTAGGTTAGGTTAGGTTAGGTTAGGTTAGGTTAGGTTGGAAGCGGCACCGCGAGGAAGAAAACCTCGTTAAAAAATAACCGAAGGGGGCGGGAACGCCCAGGTGGAGCCAGGTGTGGCACAAGGAGGAAGAAAACCTCGTTAAAAAATAACCGAAGGGGGCGGGAACGCCCAGCGTCCCTCTGTTTTCAGAGGGCACGCGGAGGGAGGAGGATCCTCTGGAGGGGAGGAGTCCTGAGGCGAGCTCGGTGCGCACTCACCCTGCCTCCGAGCGGACTGCGTGGGAATTAGTCCTACGCAGTCCTCGCCACCAAATCGGAAACCCTTAGGAGTGTCGGGCGTTGGTCATGTCTCACGACCGACACTGGGACCGAGGGTCCTGGCTTAACCGCCCGGACCGCGAGGAAGAAAACCTCTATAAAAAATCACCCCAAATCCCAAGCGGCGGCGCACCGCGAGGGGATGCATGGCTGGTGGGTTGTCCAGTCTTTAGTGCGAACCACGTCAGGGGACCGGCCGACCCTCGTGACGTAGTAGGCTTATCCGGGTACAGGGGGCACTGCTCGGATGGACCGTTTTTCCCCCATACTCGTGGGACTCAAAATGGAAATTGTACTACAAAAAAACAAACGGAGTGTGGAGGAGGAGGCTGTGTCTTTGGACTCAGACTCGAGTGAGATGAGCGTTGGTGCTGAAAGCACAGTCAGCGCCGGACAGAAAAGGGCGTTCAGCGATGAAGAGGTGGAAGTGGTAGTGGTGCAGAGAAAGGGCACCGCCAAACGCGGGCGAGGGAGGCCCCCCACGACTGGCAAATATGTCGGTCTGAGGAAAGCTCAAGTCGAGCTGAAAGCCGCCCAGCGTGCGGCAGAGATGGAGGAAAGAGAAGCCTCTGATGAAAAGGAGGTTGCCGAGTTAATGGCCGGCATCCGTTCTGGCCGGGAGTGCCGGCTGTCGGAAACCTCCTCCGCGGCCTTGGAAGACGTCGAGGCGGAGGGCTTGACGGCAACAGAACTCAATAACAGGGTTCATTTTGCCGTCAACGCCATTAAGAGGGTGGCAAAAGCCTCGAAGGGGCTAAAGGGCACTTGCCAGAAGGCCCTCAAGGAGGCGGCGGCGGCCATTGAGGAGGCTGCGGAGGTCTTGCTCAAGCGCACCTCCACCGAGGAGGTAAAGCGGCTGCGTGAGGTGAATGCTCGCCTCACAAGCGAAATGGCGGAGCTTCGCAATGAGCAAGGAAGGTTGCGGGCAGACATGGAGAAGATCCGGCAGGAAAAGAGAGAGGAGGCGGTTAAACCTTCTCAGAAGGAGGACTCGGAGCAGTTCCGCCTGCTCCTAAAGGAGTTATCAAGCCTGTCTGCCCGCTTTGCAGTCATTGAGGGGCGGGTTTTGCGCCCACCACTGGCTGCAGACAGAGGAGCGGGAGGGTCCGCGGGGCCTTCTTTTGCAGAGATGGCTGCAAAGCCGAGCACTTCTGCCCCACAGAATCGTAAGGCGCCTGCCGGGGAAAAGGCCCCCAGCAGTTCAGGCCATAAGGCAAGCGAGGATGCCACCTCTAAAAAGGGGAAGGGGAAGGGCAAGGGAAAGACCTCCAGTGCCCAGACAGCACCGGCGCCTGATTCGCAACCGCGAAATCCCTCGGACGCTCCACCTAGCGAGGAACAATGGCAAAAGGCGGGAGCCAAAAAGGAGGCCAAGAAAGCCCGGTCGAAGGCTAACAAGGCGGAGAAAGAGGCGGACCGAAAAGCTGCCAAGCAGAAGGCGCGACTCCGCGCTCCTCGGTCGGCTGCTGTTGTAATCACGTTGCTGCCCGAAGCTGAGAAGAAGGGCTTCACGTATGGCACAGCCCTCGCCAAGGCTAAGGCGGAAATTAACCTTGGTGAGCTCGGCATTGCGGGTGTCCGTTGCAAAACAACGGTGACTGGCGCCCGCATGCTTGAGGTCGCGGGTGCCGACAGCGAACCACAGGCTGACGCTCTCGCTGAAAAGCTGAGGGCGTCCTTGGAACCTGTGGGAGTGAAGGTGTCCAGACCCACAAAGAGCGCGGATTTACGCATAATGGGTCTAGACGACTCGGTAACCACTGGGGAGTTGGAGGCCGCTGTCGCCAGTGCTGGAGGGTGCTCTCCGGCCCAAGTTAAGTCAGGTCCCATTACGCCGGGCTTTACGGGGCTACGGACAGCAGTTGTCAGCTGTCCCGTCGTGGCGGCTAAAAAACTCACTGAGGGTGGCCGGCTCATGGTGGGCTGGGTGTCGGCACAGGTCAAGATCCTGCAGCCTAGGTCCCTGAGGTGCTACCGATGCCTAGTGGAGGGACATGTCGGTGCCCAGTGTACTTCGGGGGTAGACCGCAGTGACCTATGTTATCGCTGCGGTCAGCCGGGGCACAAGGCCGGTACATGTGAGGCCACGCCGCATTGCGTATTGTGCGCGGCGGCGGACAAGCCGGCGAATCACCGGATGGGCGCCAAGACCTGTGCTGCGCCCAAACAAAAAGGCAAAGGTAAGCCTGCACCATCCCAGGCTCAGGAGGGCGAGAGTATGGACACCTAATAATGGGTCCTCCTCTCCGCTTCCTACAAGCGAATATCAATCACTGCGCCAGAGCTCAGGACTTGCTCCTCCAGAGCATGGCGCAGTGGTCGATCAATGTCGCGGCGGTCGCCGAACCGTATTTTGTCCCCCAGAGGGACGATTGGGTGGGAGATTTGTCGGGTTCGGTAGCCCTGATTTTGCGGGCTGCCATCGAGTCCCCGTTATTCGAAAGCGTCGTTCGGGGACGGGGATTTGTGGCGGCGAAAATAGGTGGAGTGGTGGTTGCAGGAGTTTACTCCTCACCCAACGGCACTCTCGCTGATTTTGAGGGCTTACTCGGGGATTTGGGTGTCGTCATCGGTCGAAGCCGTCCAAACCCTGTGCTTGTCCTTGGGGACTTCAATGCCAAGTCTTCGGCTTGGGGTTCCCCGACGACAAATGCGCGAGGATCAATACTGGAGGAGTGGGCTGTCGAGCAAGGCCTGCTTCTCCTCAACCAAGGTGATGTTCTCACGTGCGTGCGTCAGCGGGGCGGGTCAATAGTGGACATCTCGTTCGCTAGCCCCGCTGTAGCACGCCGTGTGCGAGGTTGGCGCGTGATGGAGGAGGTGGAGACGTTATCGGATCACCGTTACATCCGTTTTGACGTCTCCCCTTCGGCCTCGGACGCTCAGGTTAGCGCCGCACCAGGAGGGGGTGGCCCGCGCTGGGCGCTAAAGCGCCTAAATAAGGAAGTGCTCCTCGAAGCCGCCATCGTACAGGCCTGGGTCTCCGCACCGGTCAGGCCTGTCAGCGTTGACGAGGAGGCGGAATGGTTCCGAAGGGCGCTGACGCAGATCTGCGACGCGGCGATGCCACGTGTCCAGCACATTCCTGCCAGACGCCAAGTTTACTGGTGGTCGCAAGACATTGCGCAGTTGCGTGCCGCATGCGTTCAGGCAAGACGCCGGTACGCCAGGCATCGCAGGAGGCGTCGCCGCACCCAGCTGGGGCCGGCTATAGAGGCGGAGCTATACGAAGCGTACAAAGCGGCGAAGCGGGCCCTTCAGTCCGCCATAAAATTGGCGAAGATCAGGGCCCGCGAGGAGCTGCTGGGGACGCTGGATGCAGATCCGTGGGGTCGCCCTTATTTAATGGTAAGGGGCAAGCTTCGGCCTTCAGCGCCGCCGTTGACCCAGAGTCTCGGACCACAGCTCCTGGAGGATGTGGTGTGCTCCCTGTTTCCATCAAGAGCGGAGCACAATCCGCCGCCGATGGCCCCGCCGACTTTCGAGGACGACGACGGCGTGCCAGAGGTCACCCCGGCGGAGTTGAGAGCGGCGGTGCGACGGCTTCAGGCCAAAAACACCGCCCCAGGACCCGACGGCATACCTGGCCGAGCCCTGGCCTTGGCCTCGAAGTCTCTCGAGCCCCGACTGCTGGGGCTCTTTAGCGCGTGTATGGAGCGGGGCCAGTTTCCACTGCGGTGGAAGACTGGAAAGCTGGTCCTGCTCAAGAAGGAGGGTCGCCCAACGGATTCTCCGTCCGCCTACCGGCCGATCGTTCTGCTGGACGAGATGGCGAAGCTCTTTGAGCGAATTGTGTCGGACCGTCTCGTGCAGCACTTGGAGGGCGTTGGGCCGGACCTGGCGGAGAACCAGTTCGGTTTTCGCCGAGGGCGCTCCACGGTGGACGCGATCATGCGCGTGAGAGCCCTGGCGGAGGAGGCAGTCTCTCGGGGTGAGGTCGTGTTGGCGGTGTCTCTCGATATCGCCAATGCGTTCAACACCTTGCCCTGGAGCTGCATTAGGGAGGCACTCGTATACCATCGGGTGCCAAACTATCTCTGTCTAGTAGTCGGGTCATATTTGGCGGATAGGGCGGTCGTCTACCCGGGCCGGAGTGGATGGGGTCGGCGAGAGTGTTCGTGCGGTGTTCCACAGGGGTCAGTCTTGGGACCACTCCTGTGGAACATCGGTTACGACTGGGTGCTGCGTGGAGCGCTGCTCCCCGGCGTCGGCGTCACGTGCTACGCCGACGACACTCTGGTGACGGCGCGTGGAGAGACGCACCGGCAGGCGACATTGTTGGCGACCGCTGGAGTCGCACAAGTGGTCGGGAGGATCCGGCGCCTGGGTCTCGAGGTGGCCCTTAACAAGTCGGAGGCGATGTTTCTACATGGCCCTCGACGCGCGCCACCTTCGGGATCCCACATAGTCGTGGGAGGAGTTCGCATCGGCGTCGAGTCGACGATGAAGTACCTGGGACTCGTCCTCGACAGCCGATGGGACTTTGGCCCGCATTTCAAGCGCCTGCTCCCTAAACTGATGGGAGCTGCGGGAGCGCTGGCTCGATTGCTGCCCAACCTTGGCGGACCAGAAGCCTCGTGTCGGAGGCTATACGTGGGGATCGTGCGATCGATGGCCCTCTATGGGGCTCCTGTATGGGCGAATAACCTGACGGCCCGCAACGTCGCAATTCTGCGGAGACCGCAGAGAGCGATGGCCGTCAGGGTAATAAGGGGATATCGCACGATCTCCTTCGAGGCGGCGAGTCTCCTAGCCGGTTCTCCACCGTGGGATCTCGAGGCGAAAACTCTCGCCTCCCTGTATCAGTGGGCAGCGGAGGTGCGAGGACGGGGCGACAGACCGATGCCGTGTGTATATGCGCGGCGTCGCTCCCAGCTCCGTCGGGTCCTACTGGCGGAATGGAGGGGCCGACTTGAGAACCCCAGCGCAGGGCAGGTCACAATAGCGGCAATAAGGCCCGTCATGGCGGATTGGCTGGGGCGCAAACATGGCGCCCTAACCTTTCGGCTGACGCAGATACTTACCGGACACGGTTGCTTCGGTAAGTATCTGCATCGCATAGGCCGGGAGCAATCGCCCGGTTGTCACCACTGCGAGGTCCGCCCCGAAGACACGGCGCGGCATACACTGGAGGAGTGTCCAGCTTGGGCAGAGCAGCGCCGTGCACTCGGGGCGGCAGTCGGTGGCCTCTCGCTCCCGAACATGGTGCAAGCGGTGGTCCGGAGCGAGACAGCGTGGAATGCCGTTTCCTCCTTTTGCGAGGAAGTGATGTCCGTAAAAGAGGAGGCGGAGCGCGAGAGGGAAAGACTGGCAGTGGATCCCTCGCGCAGGAGACGCACCGGGCGCCGGAGGGCGCATGACGCGCTACGGCCGCCGTGAGTTGCCGGCCTGCGGGTGACGGACGTAGGGGGCGTCCGTCTCCCGGTCTAAAACAGGCCAGGAGGTGGCGCGCCGTGCTCCGGGCGCGCCCCTTGGGCGGATTTGGCAGCCACTTAGGCAGCTAAGGTGACGGGACCCGCCTGTCGGGTCAAGGCTTGCGGGAGCGCGGTTGATTACTTCTCCAAGTGTAACCCGCGCGAACGCCGGTTCGCCGAGGAACAACACAGGTTTTAGTGGGTGCAAGCCCCACATAACCTCTCCGTTTCCCCGGACGGAGAGGTATGCGTCAGGCATTTCCTGTGTATAAAAAAAAAAAAAAAAAAAAGGTTAGGTTAGGTTAGGTTAGGTTAGGTTAGGTTAGGTTAGGTTAGGTTAGGTTAGGTTAGGTTAGGTTAGGTTAGGTTAGGTTAGGTTAGGTTAGG
>CAWVPR010000012.1:0-5000 GCA_963932025.1 Erebia epiphron | reverse complement strand
GGGCAGCCAGAGACGCGTAATCTCTCCAAGAGAGCAGGCCACCATGCATTATTAAATGCTGATTTTATGTCCAGTGACACCGCCATCACGAGATCCCCACTCGCCTTGGCTCGTCGGATCCTCGTGAGGGCCGCATCAATGGCCATAATCGTGTTGGTTTGTTCCTTGAACCCGTACTGCTTCCCATTGTTGTTTCCTAGCTTGTCGAGCGCAAACGTCACCCGTCTTATGAAGAGTTTTTCCAGCAGCTTGCCGAACACTGGAATCAACCCGATGGGCCTGTGTGAATCGAGCGTGGAGTAATCCGTCCTACCTGGTTTCGGTATAATCTTTACGTACGCGGTCTTCCATTTGCTAGGAAAGTACTGCAGTGCTAGACACCTGTTCAGAAGGTCCGTCATCAGCTGTGGGTAAGCGGCCGTGAATTGGTAGCAGATGTCAGACGTCAGGTTGTCCAGCCCCGGCGCCCTCTTGTGGCTCATACGCCCCAAGAGTTCGAGCACCTCTTCCCTAGCAAACGGGAGATCGTCCTCGGTGTCAGGTGTTTGGTGTACCTTCTGTCGTAGCTCAGAGTGCCGCTGATGGCTGTCTTGTGTGTGAAGGTCGTCCGGGAAGAAGTGGTCGAGCAATGCCCGAGCCGTCTCCTTGCCGTCAGACGTGTGTGTGTTGTTGACTTGTAAAGTGACAGGAGCCCTCCTCGGATTAGAGTCCTTTAGCAGTCTGTTGGTTAAAGACCAGACGTTTTCTTTGGTCTGCAAGTTACAGAACTCTCTGAAGTTAGAAGAAGAGGCCTCCCTGAGTTCGTTGGCGTATGTGCTCTTAGCCGTGGCAAGCTCCTCGGCCAGCGCCTGTATAGTTGTGTCGTCGTGCGGTGAGTTCTGTTGTTGTTGAGTAATGTTGTTGCTGTGTTTGGATGCAGCATGTAGTCTGCGATGCAGCTCAATGACTTCCTTCCTCCGGACCTCGAGAGCGTCCGTCCACCAGGGCGGCTTGTGGCGGCCCCCGGGTGTCTTGACCGGCATCGCATCCTGGCACGCTGCCCTTATAGTATCAGTGATGTGGTCGATGAATGTGTCAATTTGTGTGGTGTCCATATCGTGTATGTTTTGGTCAAGTGTGTCCGCAAGTGATATGCGCGTGTGTAGCGAGGCCTTGAATTCGGCCCACTGGGCCTTCTCGCTCTTGTATTTAAAGGTCGATGTTCCGTCGGTAGGTCTGTCCAGTTCAAGGTCTAGGACCAGTGAGAAATCGACCGCGTTATGCTGAGAGGAAGGGCAGCCTTCTAGGTTGACCCTCCAGCCGACGATCCAGTCCGCGATATCCGCGGTCGCGAGGGTTATGTCCACGATGGACGATCTGGCCCTACCGTGCGTGACTGTTTCGAACGTGGGAGTGTCGCCGACATTGCACACGTACAGATCCCGCCCGTATGCAATTTCGACGACCGCTTTTCCCCTATCATTCGCAGTTTTGCTGCCCCAGAGCGGATGCCAGCCGTTGAAGTCACCCCCGACAATGCAGCCAGCGCCCCCAATTTGACCCATGAAGCTTTCAACCCCAGTGAGAGTACCGAGGTTGTCCTCACCTGGTTCTACATATACTGAAGCAAGGTAGACTCTCCGCGCTCCCGCGCTTAGCTGCACCACGCACAAATTGGCAGACGAAAATTGGGAGAGGCCTATGGCAACAGGGGAATTGGTTTTGGACAAGATACAGGCCTTGACCCTGTTTTTATTGGGGCCGGGGAATTGAAATATCTGTAGGCCGTGTATGGGCTTCACCTCAAATCCCGAGCCCGTATAGGGTTCGGAAATCAGGGCAAAGGAGTGATTGCTTGCCATGAAAAAGCGAATGAATTCCTGGAGGCAGCTCTTTGAGCGGTCCAGGTTGCACTGAATTATATCGATCTGGGCGTTATACCCCATAGTCAACGTTGGATTCTATTCGCTTTCTCACGGCACGCAAAATAGGGCAAGAAGATGAGTTGGCGCAGTGCGCCTCGTCACTCCTGGTGTTGAATTTCTGATTGCGTTGTACGCAGTTAAAACATTTGGGTGATGCCCTCCTCTCTTTTTCGGGACAGTCTGCCTGCGTGTGGCCCGTGCCGGCACAGTAAGCGCAGGTCCTGGATGCCCCCCTGTCGCAATTCTTACTGGTGTGGCCGAACTGTAAACACTCGCGGCACTGTATAAATGGGGTGAATTCAAGTGCTCTTACCCTCTGGTGATCGATGTTGACGCGCTCGAGCTCGATTGCCTTACGCCACGCCTTGGGCTCGGCGGCCAGCACTGCGTTGTATAAATCCGGGTTCCTGTTGTTACGTAAGAAGCGAATTTCGATATCGTCATCGCGGTCAGGATCGCCGACTCCAGGGTTCTGGCGCTTGAGTAGCTGAACCAGCTCCTCAACTGTGACGTCCTTTGAGATGCCTTTAAGGATTAACATGGGACGTGTTTTCCTCGCAGGCTCAGCCGTTACCCTACTCGAATCCCTGAGTCTAGCCAGTGTCTCGTCCCGCTGTTCGGGGGTCTCGAACTCGACCCTAAGTTTGCTCCCGGAGAGTGGTCGCACCCTAGCCGGCGCATAGGCAGACTGTTTAAAGCTGATGGCCTCCCTCCAAGCGGAGATCGCATCCTGCCTACTGTTCACCCGGGATTTGGTAGCAACTATGATCGCGGGCCTGTTGCTAGCCGGCGGTTTAGCCGCAACCACTATCACGGGCCTCGTCGCCTGCGTCGTCTCCGGCGGTGCGTCCTTTTGCTGCGGTGGTGCCGTGCTGCGGGGCGTCGCTCGTTGCCGGGTCATGCTGGCGTACGTCGGTTGACCCGAGGGCATGTCTGTGGCAGCCGTAGCCGCCGTCGGCGCCGCAGCAGTCGTTCTCACCTTTCTGATCTCCTCTCGTAGACATTTGACAAGCTGCTGCTGGGTGATGGGAGGGGCAGCAGAGGCGAGGTCACCGCGTAACCTCCTCACCTCTTCCGCGCAGGTGTTCAACTCCCTGCGGAGTCCTTCGATGCTCGCAGAAGGCGCCGCCGCCGCCGCCGCCAGAGCCGCGTCCGCGTCAACCGGGACGGCCGCCGCAGGCGCGACCGCGGGGGCAGGGAAGTCGGGCACGGCCTGGGGCGTCTGCGTCCCAGAGAGACGCTCGAACGCTGCTACCGCCCGCCGCGCCTCGTCAGCGGCCAGGGCGATTAGCTTTTTGTTGGGGGCGGTGACGCTTTTCCCCTCGTACACCGCCGAAGTGATGCACGACGAGAGCGCGCTCACCACCTCGACCAGAGAGGTCAAGTCGGTCACTTGGGCCGCATTTGCCGGCAGTTGAGGCACTGTGACGGGCTGGTTCTGCGCGCGCCTAGAAGTTTTGGTCGAGGGGGCCGAAGAGCCTGTACCAACGTCAGTAGCAACACCAGCCGCCTCTGTGGCAGCGGCCGCGGTCGTGATGACAGCTGACCCAGCCGGGGAGTCCCGGCCTGAACCAGGCGCCTTGGTGGGGGTCCTAATCATTTTGAATGTCTATTTCAACTCCCGAGAGATTGTCCACGCTTTGAGGTGTGGGGGGGTGAGGGGGGGTGAGGGGGGGGTGAGGGGGAGTGAGGGGGGTTGAGGGGGGTTGAGGGGGGGTTGAGGGGGGTTGAGGGGGGTTGGGGGGGGTTGAGGGGGGAGGGGGGTTTGAGTGTCTCAGATGATAAATATTGATAAAATACACAATATTGTGAAAACCGCTTAACGATTGGCCGACTGGGAGCCGAGCAATCGAATTTAAACGGTTTTCCTAAGTTTATAAAATACGGAAAAACCCAGAAAATAGAAATACTTATAAATGCGGTTTTCCGTGAATGCAATATGGAAGGTATGGGAAAATAATGAATATGTAAGAAAACCGCATCAAAATCGGTACATAAACTACTGAGATATGGATCAGGGGGGGGAGCACGGGGGGGTAGGTGGATGTGAGTATATAGATAGATAGATATCAATAAACTACATATAAGTGTGAAAACCGCTTAAGAATCGGGCGACTATCGGCCGAGTTATCGAATTTAAGCGGTTTTCCTAAATTTATAAAAATCCGGAAAAACCCAGAAAATAGAATTACTTATAAATGCGGTTTTCTGTTAATGTATTATAGTAGATATAGGAAAATAATGAATATATAAGAAAACCGCATCAAAATCGGTGCATAAACTACTTAGATATAGGTTTTACAAGAAAATTCTATTTTTAGAAATAAAATTACGTTTTGCAAACCTACTTTTTTGTTTGGGCCGATTTTGAAAATTTAAAAGCGCAGATATGATGGTGTTACTAAAAAATGGTGTTCTACCAAAAATGGAGGGGATCCGACCTAGGGAACCCCCCCAAATCGGCGAATGTTTTAACGATAAATCTAACGAATTCCCGTGAACACAAAAAGTAGGTTAACAGCAAAACTATAAGTGATGGAGGCCTGAAATTTTCAGGCAATATACTTAGATAGTTATAGTATACATATATATAACATATATAATTTTATCCCGTCGGCGCTCGGAAATATAAAGTATTGAAATGGGGGGTCGGAATAGTTCGTGAATGAAAGGAAGGAAAAGTGGCCTCACCCCCTGAATTTCGGTGATAGAAGGTAGCCCGATGTGTCCTTTTCTTAGTTGCACTGTCGCACACAACACAAACACTGTAAATTAGTTGAATGTAATATGTAACTAAGTTTTTGCCTAACGGTCAAAATAATGAAAGTCCCTATATCTTTTAAACTATTCGGCAGAAAAATCTGAAATTTGGTATACACTTGGGGTGGCCAGCCCCTAAACTACTGAAATAATAAAAATGATATGTCGTCGATTTTGATAAAGAGTTATTCCAGGAAAACTGTTTTTTTAGCACAAAAACTGTGGTTTTTAGGCCCTAACTGATAGACGCACAGCCGCAAAAATCCCAGACATGCACCAAAACCTGCGCCTGAGCACAGCGCACAAAATAGCAATTTTGGATTCGCGACTTCTCGC
>CAWVPR010000011.1:7500-53000 GCA_963932025.1 Erebia epiphron | reverse complement strand
TACTGGACTCGGTTCAACGTTCGAGGAGCTTTCCTCATAGTAATTATAACATTCATACGGAAATTGTTCGAAATCGTCATAGTTATAGTCACAGTCATAGTCATAATCATATTCATAGTTAAGTTCATTAAAATTTACGTCGCGTGATTTCATATAGTTAGTCGGTGGTGGATTACCAAATTTACGCCAATCATGTCCCGATGGTGGTAAATGCCTAGGAGTGAAATGACTCACACCACTCATTGGCCGTGGATTATTAAAATTGTTAAACGATTGGTGTCGATTTGGTAATTTAAAAACGTCGCTCTTCGGGTCTAAAGTCCACGACAAGACGCCACTTACGACGACCAGAAGCATCTGCCTTTTTGGGAACCACCCAAATAGGAGAGCTCCAGGCGGAGTCAGATGGTCTTATAATATTTTGTTCAAGCATTTTACTGATTTGATCTCTGATTTCTTGTCGATGGACGTAAGGATATCTGTAACTTTTTGCATGTACAGGAATTTCATCACTGGTCTTAATTTTATGTTTGATCTTATTATTGAAACTTAGAGGTTCCCCTTCAAGGTAGAACACGTCAGCATACTTCGCACATAAGGCCTTCAAATTAGCTGCTTCTTCCGGATTTAAATGATCGGTACGAAGACGAGAAAAAACTTCTTGAGCACGCTTTGGAGGATTATTGGTTTGTTCACATTCGAAATTATAGAGTTCAGCAGATATGGGTTGATCTATTGAAAAAACTATATCATTCGAGGAATTATTAGTAATTTCAACATATCCTTTCTTATTTTTAACACGTGTTATACAATCGGAAATTATACAGTTGCATATAGTTTGAGATGGAATCAAGACATCACCATCCTTAGAATTGATAGGTAATGCAGACAATTTTGAAGAATGAGCAGGAATAATCTCTTCAAATAAATTAACGTTACGCGAATCATACATTTTTATTGGAATCTCAGCGTTACGAGTTACTAGTTTTCTTTCTTTAAGATTTATATTGGATTCCAATTTTTCAAGCAAATCTAGGCCTAAAAGACCGTCAAAGTATTCGTGAAAATGATATACGTAAAAAGTATGATCACCATATTCGCTGAATTCGGAAAACCAAGGTAATGTAATGGAATAGTTATTCTTTGTGGTCGCGTGCACGTTGGTTACTTCAAAGGGTTCATAGTTTAATGGCACGTCACTAAAATACATTTGTACGGCTTTGGGACTGATAAAAGATTGATTCGCCCCGGTATCGATAAGAAACTTGAGAGGCGGATTACTAATCTGTATGTAACCAAGTTGCCGCTGGACATAAAAGTTGACATCTATCTTGGTTTTTCGGATTCGCTGACTATCTGAAAATTTTCGTCCTTAGAACTGGCTCCTTGTTTTTGATCAACTTCCTCTATTACTGGACTCGGTTCAACGTTCGAGGAGCTTTCCTCATAGTAATTATAACATTCATACGGAAATTGTTCGAAATCGTCATAGTTATAGTCACAGTCATAGTCATAATCATATTCATAGTTAAGTTCATTAAAATTTACGTCGCGTGATTTCATATAGTTAGTCGGTGGTGGATTACCAAATTTACGCCAATCATGTCCCGATGGTGGTAAATGCCTAGGAGTGAAATGACTCACACCACTCATTGGCCGTGGATTATTAAAATTGTTAAACGATTGGTGTCGATTTGGTAATTTAAAAACGTCGCTCTTCGGGTTATAGTTCGGTGGAGGGGCGCGAAACATTAATTGGGTACGACTAGGACCGCGCGAATGCATCTGAGGGTTAGGTTTCCAACCGGGCCTGTAATGCATAGGTTGCTGACTATGAGGAGGTCTGAAATGCATGGGCTGCTGCCAAGATGGCCCAGGCGTAGCGAAACCGTGTGACTTTGAAGGACCTGTGTAATTTGACACCGAAAATTTATGTGCAAAATTTTTATGAGAAACCCCGCCTTCATTTCTCTGTTGTATATATAGAGTGTTAAGCTCCTCTTGCACAAATTCGAGGGCTTTTTCCATTGACATGAAACGTGTTAACACATGAGGATTTCCGTCAAATTCGGGTAAAAATCTAATAGATTTATAAATAGTATCTAAATCGGTTGGGGCCATTTCTTCTAAATTTCTGGATTCGTCGATAGCTCGTAATCTACTAGCCGAACCTATCCTAGTGCGTTCTGACCTTGGATGAAAAATCTTGACGGAATAAAAATAAAACTAATACACTTAAAAAGTCACTCAAAAAGAAATCATTTCAAGATCACACAAAAAATTTATAAAAATATTCAAGAAAGAAATTTTTTTTTTTTATTGCCTAAACCTTCCCACAAAATTATACAAAATAGGTATATAGATTTTTATAACCCTAGATTATAAAATTTTAGAAATAAGGATAGTAGGTATATAAAGGATAATTCGTTAAACGTATAACTTATTTAAAAAAACCATTTAAAAAAAATAAACACAATACCACTTTTTTTTCTTAGTAGGATAAGGATAGGTAACAAGGAAACTTGAACGATTCAAGTACTTACCGCATCGCCGATCTATTTATTTCCAGGAATCGAAGTTTAGATTCTCCACTACTGCGGCCGCCGAAAGGTAGGTCCCAGGATAATAGCTTTTCCAGGTCGCAATTGTTTAACAATGTTTAACAATTTTAATAATCCACGGCCAATGGTTAGGTTAGGTTAGGTTTTTTTTTTTTTTTTTTTTTTTGTTTTATACAGTTGTTATCTCCGACGGAGGACGGAGGTATTTTTATCATTTGTTTTTATTAAGCAAGTTATTTAATAAGTATCTTTTACGGTTGTGAATTTTGTATAATCTAGCCAAGCCGGCACAAGTTGAAGAGCTCGCCGCGATAGGGTGCCCAAAGAAAACCGCAGCCCTTAGTGTCGTCTCAAACCGAAGTTATGCCCTCTTGAAGTTTTTCAAGATGGCCGCCAATATGGCCGCCGATTTGGGCAGAAGGTCCAAATTCGGCGGTTTTCAACTTAAAATACCCGTGTTTGGGCTCGATTTGTAGGGATTAAAAAGACCTACTTGGAACTTCTACTAAACAAACCAAAAAAGCTACCCCCGATTTATGGGGGTTGAAAAACTGTAATATTTACACTAAATTTGAATTTAAAATTATTTACAAAAAATAAACGGTTTTTTCAAAACTGGTCCGGGCCTATACTACCTTATAACTATTTTTTAAAGTATGTTACTGAGCCCTTGCACCCCTATTTCACCCACCTCGTGGCAACCCCTAATTTTCAAAAATTTATATTTAAAAAACTACTTGGCCAAAAATTATGAAATTTTGAACACTAATAGAATTAATTAATCTTAATAACGTGAATAAAAAATAAAGGGGGGTCGTCGATTTCGATTTAATAAAAAGGGGGGTTGAATTTTGACTAAAATTTCGAAGTGCAATAGCTCCGCAACTACTTATCTGATTTTCGCAATCGAAGTGTCCCCGTGCAGCTTCCGTTGAGTCCCGTCGGTTGAGGACACTGGCAGCGCCCTCTGACGTCTGGAACTAGGAGCACGTGGCCACGTGCTTTCCGGTTTTCTCCTTTTTCCTCGGCGTACACAAGTGGAAAAAATCCACTTGAGGTGTCCACTTGTAGGCCTCGGTGAGGCGCGTCGAATGGTGCAATAAAAACACTGGGTCGTCGATCTAATGACGGCAGCGTTCGCCGTCAAAGATCGTAATTTTGCTAAACTTCCGGTTTTTCACTCACAGAAGGTCCAAATCTTAACGGATTTTCGAGCACTTTTCACCACCTTGTAGAACTCGCGAACGCGCAACTTTTGACACTTAGCACGTGTAAAGGTTAGGTTAGGTTAGGTTAGGTTAGGTTAGGTTAGGTTAGGTTAGGTTAGGTTAGGTTAGGTTAGGTTAGGTTAGGTTAGGTTAGGTTAGGTTAGGTTAGGTTAGGTTTTTTTTTTTTTTTTTTTTAAATGCGTTATAACCCCCGATGTGATGGTCGGAGACCTTTTTTAACAATAGTTATACGTACTATCCACGTTGTTGCTATTATTCTTATAATAGTAGGTAACTGCGAATCTATTTATTTTACTTTAACTATAATGTTTTATTTATTCTCCTTTATTATTTTGGTAACTATTTTAATTGCATATTCTAAAAATTTTGGTCTTAATATATTGTTTCCGAAAATTTCTCTAATTGTTTCTATGTTTAATATTATATCTAATTCCATTTCTAAATCTAATTTTTCTTTACAGAATCTCGGACACTCCGTCAGCAAATGGACGGGCTCCTCATCTTTTTCTTCATCACATTTGCATCTGGGGGTATCTTTCAGTTTAAAACGATGTAAGTATTTGGAGAATCCTCCATGTCCGGTCAAAATTTGGGTTATTTCCGAGTTGATGTCAATTTTGCTCATGATTTTGCGTGCCAGGCAGACATCTGGTAGGAACAGTTTGGTTGTGCTTGCAGTGGTTTCTTCATTGTACCGTGCCTGCCACAGCTGCTGAGATCCGGCTCTTATAAGTCTTTTGACTGTAGCAATTGGGCAAGCACTGTAGTTTGCGGCTGTCTTGCTATGCAGCGCTGCTTGCTTTGCAAGACTATCGGCTCGCTCGTTACCGGTGTTGCCCACATGCGCTTTGACCCAAAACAGCTGGATGGAACGCCCCTGTTCTCGTATCTCCCTTATGCTTCGACGGATGCTATACGCCAATGGGTGAGAGACTTTTCCACTTTTTGCTAGGTCTAAAGCGGACCTGGAATCGCTAAGGATCCAGCATTCGCTTTCACCACTTTTAAGTGCCCAGTTTACAGCTCTATCCATGGCGTACAGCTCCGCCTGGAACACAGTGCAGTACGAGTCCAACTTCAGTTTCAGGGATTTCACCTCCACGCCATTTTTCCACACGGACACGGCCGCGCCCACCTTTCCCTCTATCTTACTCCCGTCTGTATATATAAGTGTGCGTTCGGAGTTTTGTGCATCACTGGTTTCAGTAAGAGGGTCAAAGAGAGCGTAGTCGATCCTGGTACTGTGTGCGGGGTGTTCTATGTGCTGTGAAGTGTAGTCCAGCTTGGTCTCTATCTCCCTGTCTTCTGGCAACTGGCTGAATACTCCCCTTTTCGCCTCGTAGAGGGCGGCTGCTTCTTGTATCCTGAGATCAAGGGGTAGTATTCCAGCCAGTATCATTGCCGAGTTCAATGAGACAGTTCGATAAGCCCTGGTTATCTTCTGAGCGAATCCCCGCTGGATGGCGTTCAGCTGCTTCCTAACACCCAGCTTCTTGGTTGCCGGTGCCCATGCACTTGCCGCATACAGGACAATCGGCTCCACTACCGCCGTATAAATGGTCTTGACGACCTGGGGATGGAGACCCCAGCTCACTTTTGCGGCCCTGCACAGCCGCTTATGAATGGCCTGTACCTTTTTACAGGTATTGGCCGCGTGCGCATTAAATGTTAGGCCTTTGTCTATTGTGAGCCCCAGGACTTTTATCTCCCCTGTGAGCTCGACCTGGGTCCCCCCCATGGTCAGGAGTGGCGAATCGTACTTCAATCTTTTGGTAATCACCATAGCTTTAGTTTTATGTGGTGCAAATTTGAGCTTGTTTCTGACTCCCCACTCCTGCACATAGGCGAGTGCCCCATTAGCCTTTCTGGAGACCTCCAGTCCCGTGTCTCCATCAAAAACGAGGACGACATCGTCGGCAAAAGCCTGACAATAGTCGCCTCGCTTCTCCAAGCCGCTTAACAGCGGATCCAAAAGAAGATTCCAAAGAATCGGCCCTCCGATCGAACCCTGGACACACCCTTTAGTTGTCTGTTTGATGTGTTCGACACCAGCGTACCTGACCCTGACTTTGCGATCCTGGAGATAGCTATCTATTAGCCGTCTTATGTTCACCGGACACCTTTCCTCAGCCAGTCGAAGCCTGATGGCCGGCCACCATGCGCTATCGAAAGCTCCCTCTATGTCCAATGAGATCATTGTGACGATTTTCTTATCCTTCAATTTTCCTTTAATATGTTGCATAAGGACATAGAGGGCGTCTTCGGTGCTTCTTTGGGGCATGAAGCCATACTGGCGAGTACTGAGTCCGGGAAGAATGTGAAATTTTATTCGACCAACTAGCATCTTCTCCAGGATTTTGCCCAGAACCGGCAGAAGACCGATCGGTCGATAGGCTTTTGGGTTTGTGTAGTCTTCTCTAGCTGGTTTGCGAAGAACTAAGACGGTCGCCTCCTTCCAGATTGTTGGGAAGTGGTTCAGTTGTAGGCATTTATTCGCCAGGGCCAGGAACGCGTCGGGTTCTCGGGTAATGACATGCTGGCAGATATCTGGTGCAAGCCCGTCTAAACCCGGGGCCTTTTTGGGGTTGAAGCTTGTGACTGCGCTGTGTAATTCTGCAGAGGTAAACGGTGGGTCCAAAACTTCATTTTGTATCCCTTCGTTTACATGCTCAGCTGCTTCTCTCATGCGCCGGTGATCTGCGTTATCGTCCTTCCCGTGGTCTTCGGGGTAGAATGTATCCGCCAACATTTTGGCCGACTCTCTGGGATCATAAGTTTTGCCGTTTTGTATTAAGGGCAGGTCCTCCTGTCTTCTGGCTGTTCTATTTAGAACCCTATAGATGCCATCCCAGATTCCCTCCTTGTCCTGCCTATCGCAGAATGCTTTCCAGCTCTCGATCTGTGCTTTCTTGGCTAGTGACTCATATGTTTCTTTACTTTGTAGGTACTCCTCGACTACTTTCGCCCTTCGCACCTGTGCAGCGCATCGGATGCGGCGCTTCTTCGTGACGACTGCCTGTTTCAGCGTGGCGAGCTCTTCGTTCCACCAAGGTAAGTTGAGTTTTTCTATATTTTTCTTACTAGGGATTGTTTCTTTACACACTGTTCTAATTATATTGGTATATTTTTCTGTAATTTGGTCTAATCCTGTTCTGTCTTTAATTTTTTCAATTTCTATTTTATTTATGTAGTTTTCAGCCATTAATTGCACTAATTTCTCATGAAACTCGTTCCAATTAGCTTTTTTGGTGTTAAAAATTCTAGTTGTCCGGTTAATTATGACGCCTTTTGCTTTTGTTAAAAGGATTTTAAAAGTTATCGTGTTATGGTCGGAGCTTGTCACGCTGTCGTCCACTTTCCAGTCGTCTACTAATGCTAACATGTCCGATGAGCACGTTGTTATGTCGATACAGCTAGAGAACGTTTTATTGCCTCTGACTGTGTCGAAGGTCGGGGTAGAACCTTGGTTTAGCACTTGCAGATCCAGTTCATCAAGGGCTGCAGCCATCACCTCTCCTCGACGGTCCGAGTTCGCACTTCCCCACCAGGTATTTTTGGCATTCGCGTCACCCCCCACTAGGATGTGGCGCGATCCGATCTTCTCCACTATCTTTTTTAGTTGATCCAGGTATGGCTCGATGGGTTGGTTGGGTTCTAGGTAGAAAGAGACCACGACTATCTCCCAGGCACTGGTTTTTATTTTTACCGCTACGATATTGTTCGTGGTAAGTGTTGGTATTTGTGTTATAACCATGTCTTTGTTAAAAACGGCAATAGCCGCTTTAATGGTACCATTTCCTTTGTCAGTGCTCTGGAAGATTCGTACTCCCGTGTAGTCCTTCATCCTACCCATTCCCCCCACATACGGCTCCTGTATCAGCGCTATCGCAACCTTCCTATCATTGGCCTCGATCATCAGTTCTTGTGTGGCGAGTTTTTTCCTCTGGAGGTTTGTTTGAAATATAGAGTAGGGTTTTTGATCATCTATTCCTTGGAATTTAGTTTGTGCTGTTCTTGTCTGAGTGGAGTTGCTTGTGGTGCCTTTAGCAATATGCTATACTGGCCCGAGCCAATGCATCCCATTTACGCCTTACTGGGCATTCCTGACTGAACGCATTATGGTTTGTCTGCTCCAGCTTGGCTTGGGTGCAATTACAGCACTTGGGTGCCACGTTGGCGAGCCAGTCAGCACAGTCCGTCTTCATGTGAGAGCCCCCGCAGTGGCTACACTTAGTAACTGTTCCCTTGCAGAACCTTCTTCCGTGCCCATAACCGAGGCAGAGAGAGCACTGCACAAGCGGCGAGTAGTCCGCCACACGGACCCTCTGTAGGTCAATGTGGACCGCTTCTGCCTTGATCATTCGTTGCCATAGTTTGGGAGCCACTCTAATGACCACATGGCTTGCGTGGGGGTTCCTAGCTTTACGTCTGAATCTAATTTCCAGACGGTCTTCTTTGCCAATGCCCTCGAACAGACTCCTGTTTTGATTCCTCAGGGAATTCTTAATGTCGTCATCACTATTATACTCGAGAACGTCCCTGAGTATCAGAAGAGGGTCTTTGTTCTGGATCTCTTCCACGTTAAGACTATCGCCGGCCCTTTTGAGTCGCTCCTTTATTTTTTCCCTCTCTTCTACGGAGCTACACCCCACAATTACCTTCCTATCCTTGGCTTTGCGAACCCTGTCGACTTTGACCCATCCGTCCTTGGCATTTACCGCCTCTCTTATTTGGGCCAGCACCTCCTCTCCAGTGGCGGTCGCGTCTTTCGCCGAGACCACCACCGAGTGCAGTGCGACTTCAGGGCCACGTCTCTTGGGAGCGCCGGCTGCCACATTCGCATATGTGGCAGTACTTTCCTGCATGATCTCGTTGAGCCTCACCATCTGCTCCTTTACGGCACCCACGTCCTGACTGGATGTGACTGCCAACTCCCTCTGGTGACGTAGTTCATCCATGACTTTTTTGTGATATTCATCCAGTTTTTGGGCCAGATCAACTGCGTTTTCTTGCTTCTTAGGCGGCTCCTTGGCCCTTGCCTTGCCTTTATCAGCTCCGGTTGTGGCAGTCTGAGGCCTCGCCATCTCTGCCTCCTTCACAAGCCTGTACAGCTTTTCGATGGCCTGAAGTACCTCAATCTTTATCTCGGCTTTTAGGTTGCGGGAGTTGTTAAGCTGGAGCTTTGCCTTTATGAGGCACGCCTTCGCTTCCGCAACCCTCCCTTTAGGATTACTTGTGCCCGATCCCGGGGAGGTAAACGTCTGGTACGTCTGGTTCAGCGACGCCTCCTTTTTCCGAGACGCAGGACAGTCGGCTTGCGACGGCGTGTCCCGCTCATTCGGTTTGGGGGGGCTCACTGCACCGTCTTCCGAAGGAGGCAGACCGGAGCCGCTTGCAACCACTTCCACTTCTGGTGTCTGCGTGGGCCGGAGCTCGGCCATTTGTTCCGCAGGCAGTTCTTTCCCAGCTTCTGCACCCTGTGTCATTGGTTTTGTGGGTGTTCTTAAGCCGAACATTTTGTATCGGGGGGATATGAATACTCACGGCACAAATGGTATACTAACCTAACCTATCAAAGTCAAGTCACTTATTAGGTGTATAGAGCCTATGGTAATTTCAGCTAAATTCAAGGTGTATAATGCCTTCCTTAAGTCGACTAAAATTAAACTAAATGAGCAGTGTAAGGCTGCCCAGTCTAAAGTTCTTAAAACTAGTTAAAAGTAATGACTATCTAAATTAGGCAGTGTAAAGTCTGCCTAGGTCAAAAGATGCTTAAACTTAAATAAAGTAAGTTAGGGCAGTGTATAAGGCTGCGTAAGGTCAATAAGTATTACTAAAACGATCTTCAAAATTTAGATTATTTTGAGAATGTAAAGTGTTCCCAAGGTCAATCCACGGTCAAGGTATAATTGGTATATAGCTATCGGTTTAGTCTGCCCACAGTGTAAATATGTGTGCAGTCAATTTTAAATAAGATAGGTACATTACAAAATGAACTCTAAAACTAGAGGATTTCGGTCAACGATCGAGATATAATATGGTCGTAATGCTATGGGGGTGCAAAAGGCCCCAAGTCACAAATGCTAGTTATGTCAACCGCTTGAAATATACAGGAATACTGTAAAGTCTACTTAAACTACTTAAAAACTACAGCAGCTATCTGCCTGCCTGCAGCTATCAGATACGATATAGTCGTTATGCTATAGGGGTGTAAAATGCCCCGAGTCAATAATATGGTTGTCAAAACCGCTCGAAAATAGTAGAGACTATCTTAAAATATACTTAAAACTACTTAGGAACTACTTCTCCGCCTTAGTAGAGTTCGACTCTACCACGACTCTAGGTAGAGTCGCCCGTCCAATACCTTTCGAAAGCCCTCGCCGAGGGCTGGTCAGCAGTGAAAACCGCAGCTCTCTACGACCAACGGTTACCGAGATATTCAACTTTTAAAATTTTCAAGATGGCGGACTTAATTGTTGCCTGGGTCTAGACAATTTTTCTAAATTCAATATCTCGGGAACCGCCGGTCGCAGAGAAGTGTGCGACGGCTCTCCATGCTCGTCTTGATGAGGACTATACGCTCTCCGACTCAGTTTTGATATTGGATGGTCGACTCCATCCAAGGTCAGGAGCCGGTGCAGATGATAGAGACTACCACCACTAATTCTACAAAGAAAACCGCAGTTCTCTGCGTCTAATACAAGCGAAGCTAGGCCTGTTTGAAATATTTACAAATGGCCGTCAAGATGGCCGCCACTTCCGACTTTATTTCTAATTTCGGCTGTTTTTAACCGAATCAGCCCGTGTTTGGGCTCGATTTGTAGGGATTTTAAAGATCTACTTGAAACTACTAATAAACTAACCAAGAAAGCTACCCCCGATTTATGGGGGTTAAAAAACTATGATTTTTTAACTAAATTTGAATTTAAAATTAATTACAAAAAATATACGCTTTTTCCAAAACAAGTCAGGGCCTATACTAACTTATAACTATTTTTTAAAGTATGTCACGGAGCACTTGCACCCCTATTTCAACCACCACGTGGCAACCCCTAATTTTCAAAAAATTATATTTAAAAAACTACTAAGCCAAAAATTTTGAAATTTTGAATAAAAATAGGGTCAATTAATATTAATAAAGTGAATAAAAAATAAAGGGGGGTCGTCGATTTAGATTTAATAAAAAGGGGGGTTGAATTTTGGCAAAAAATTCGAAGTGCAATAGCTCCGCAACTACTTATCTATTTTCCGCAATCAAAGTATCCCCGTGCAGCTCCCGTTGAGTCCCGTCGGTCGAAGTCGCTGGCAGCGCCCTCTAACGTCTGGAACTAGGAGCACGTGGCCACGTGCTTTTCGATTTTTCTTTGTTTTCTCCGCACACATGCACGGAAAAAATCGGATTGAGGTGTCACCTTGTAAAACTCAATGAGGCGCGTCGAATGGCGTAATAAAAATGGTAGGTCGTCGATCTTATTACGGCAGCGTTCGTCGTCAAAGTTTTATAATTTTCAACTTTGCGGTTTTTCGATCGCTGCACGTCCAATTTTGCACCAATTTTTGACCACTTTTCACCACTTTGTAGCGCTCACTGAGACGCAACTTTTGACGTGTCGCACTTGTAATTTGGTTGCGAAAAACCCACTTTTCCGAATTTTTGAAACTTTAAAATTGCCGGAAGCGACACAAAATGACTTGGTACGCGTGCGTTTTTGGTTAGGGCGAGTTAGGTTCTTCCGGTTCATACTAATTTAACATATCCTTTCTTATTTTTAACACGTGTTATACAATCGGAAATTATACAGTTGCATATAGTTTGAAATGGAATCAAGACATCACCATCCTTAGAATTGATAGGTAATGCAGACAATTTTGAAGAATGAGCAGGAATAATCTCTTCAAATAAATTAACGTTACGCGAATCATACATTTTTATTGGAATCTCAGCGTTACGAGTTACTAGTTTTCTTTCTTTAAGATTTATATTGGATTCCAATTTTTCAAGCAAATCTAGGCCTAAAAGACCGTCAAAGTATTCGTGAAAATGATATACGTAAAAAGTATGATCACCATATTCGCTGAATTCGGAAAACCAAGGTAATGTAATGGAATAGTTATTCTTTGTGGTCGCGTGCACGTTGGTTACTTCAAAGGGTTCATAGTTTAATGGCACGTCACTAAAATACATTTGTACGGCTTTGGGACTGATAAAAGATTGATTCGCCCCGGTATCGATAAGAAACTTGAGAGGCGGATTACTAATCTGTATGTAACCAAGTTGCCGCTGGACATAAAAGTTGACATCTATCTTGGTTTTTCGGATTCGCTGACTATCTGAAAATTTTCGTCCTTAGAACTGGCTCCTTGTTTTTGATCAACTTCCTCTATTACTGGACTCGGTTCAACGTTCGAGGAGCTTTCCTCATAGTAATTATAACATTCATACGGAAATTGTTCGAAATCGTCATAGTTATAGTCACAGTCATAGTCATAATCATATTCATAGTTAAGTTCATTAAAATTTACGTCGCGTGATTTCATATAGTTAGTCGGTGGTGGATTACCAAATTTACGCCAATCATGTCCCGATGGTGGTAAATGCCTAGGAGTGAAATGACTCACACCACTCATTGGCCGTGGATTATTAAAATTGTTAAACGATTGGTGTCGATTTGGTAATTTAAAAACGTCGCTCTTCGGGTCTAAAGTCCACGACAAGACGCCACTTACGACGACCAGAAGCATCTGCCTTTTTGGGAACCACCCAAATAGGAGAGCTCCAGGCGGAGTCAGATGGTCTTATAATATTTTGTTCAAGCATTTTACTGATTTGATCTCTGATTTCTTGTCGATGGACGTAAGGATATCTGTAACTTTTTGCATGTACAGGAATTTCATCACTGGTCTTAATTTTATGTTTGATCTTATTATTGAAACTTAGAGGTTCCCCTTCAAGGTAGAACACGTCAGCATACTTCGCACATAAGGCCTTCAAATTAGCTGCTTCTTCCGGATTTAAATGATCGGTACGAAGACGAGAAAAAACTTCTTGAGCACGCTTTGGAGGATTATTGGTTTGTTCACATTCGAAATTATAGAGTTCAGCAGATATGGGTTGATCTATTGAAAAAACTATATCATTCGAGGAATTATTAGTAATTTCAACATATCCTTTCTTATTTTTAACACGTGTTATACAATCGGAAATTATACAGTTGCATATAGTTTGAGATGGAATCAAGACATCACCATCCTTAGAATTGATAGGTAATGCAGACAATTTTGAAGAATGAGCAGGAATAATCTCTTCAAATAAATTAACGTTACGCGAATCATACATTTTTATTGGAATCTCAGCGTTACGAGTTACTAGTTTTCTTTCTTTAAGATTTATATTGGATTCCAATTTTTCAAGCAAATCTAGGCCTAAAAGACCGTCAAAGTATTCGTGAAAATGATATACGTAAAAAGTATGATCACCATATTCGCTGAATTCGGAAAACCAAGGTAATGTAATGGAATAGTTATTCTTTGTGGTCGCGTGCACGTTGGTTACTTCAAAGGGTTCATAGTTTAATGGCACGTCACTAAAATACATTTGTACGGCTTTGGGACTGATAAAAGATTGATTCGCCCCGGTATCGATAAGAAACTTGAGAGGCGGATTACTAATCTGTATGTAACCAAGTTGCCGCTGGACATAAAAGTTGACATCTATCTTGGTTTTTCGGATTCGCTGACTATCTGAAAATTTTCGTCCTTAGAACTGGCTCCTTGTTTTTGATCAACTTCCTCTATTACTGGACTCGGTTCAACGTTCGAGGAGCTTTCCTCATAGTAATTATAACATTCATACGGAAATTGTTCGAAATCGTCATAGTTATAGTCACAGTCATAGTCATAATCATATTCATAGTTAAGTTCATTAAAATTTACGTCGCGTGATTTCATATAGTTAGTCGGTGGTGGATTACCAAATTTACGCCAATCATGTCCCGATGGTGGTAAATGCCTAGGAGTGAAATGACTCACACCACTCATTGGCCGTGGATTATTAAAATTGTTAAACGATTGGTGTCGATTTGGTAATTTAAAAACGTCGCTCTTCGGGTTATAGTTCGGTGGAGGGGCGCGAAACATTAATTGGGTACGACTAGGACCGCGCGAATGCATCTGAGGGTTAGGTTTCCAACCGGGCCTGTAATGCATAGGTTGCTGACTATGAGGAGGTCTGAAATGCATGGGCTGCTGCCAAGATGGCCCAGGCGTAGCGAAACCGTGTGACTTTGAAGGACCTGTGTAATTTGACACCGAAAATTTATGTGCAAAATTTTTATGAGAAACCCCGCCTTCATTTCTCTGTTGTATATATAGAGTGTTAAGCTCCTCTTGCACAAATTCGAGGGCTTTTTCCATTGACATGAAACGTGTTAACACATGAGGATTTCCGTCAAATTCGGGTAAAAATCTAATAGATTTATAAATAGTATCTAAATCGGTTGGGGCCATTTCTTCTAAATTTCTGGATTCGTCGATAGCTCGTAATCTACTAGCCGAACCTATCCTAGTGCGTTCTGACCTTGGATGAAAAATCTTGACGGAATAAAAATAAAACTAATACACTTAAAAAGTCACTCAAAAAGAAATCATTTCAAGATCACACAAAAAATTTATAAAAATATTCAAGAAAGAAATTTTTTTTTTTTATTGCCTAAACCTTCCCACAAAATTATACAAAATAGGTATATAGATTTTTATAACCCTAGATTATAAAATTTTAGAAATAAGGATAGTAGGTATATAAAGGATAATTCGTTAAACGTATAACTTATTTAAAAAAACCATTTAAAAAAAATAAACACAATACCACTTTTTTTTCTTAGTAGGATAAGGATAGGTAACAAGGAAACTTGAACGATTCAAGTACTTACCGCATCGCCGATCTATTTATTTCCAGGAATCGAAGTTTAGATTCTCCACTACTGCGGCCGCCGAAAGGTAGGTCCCAGGATAATAGCTTTTCCAGGTCGCAATTGTTTAACAATGTTTAACAATTTTAATAATCCACGGCCAATGGTTAGGTTAGGTTAGGTTTTTTTTTTTTTTTTTTTTTTTGTTTTATACAGTTGTTATCTCCGACGGAGGACGGAGGTATTTTTATCATTTGTTTTTATTAAGCAAGTTATTTAATAAGTATCTTTTACGGTTGTGAATTTTGTATAATCTAGCCAAGCCGGCACAAGTTGAAGAGCTCGCCGCGATAGGGTGCCCAAAGAAAACCGCAGCCCTTAGTGTCGTCTCAAACCGAAGTTATGCCCTCTTGAAGTTTTTCAAGATGGCCGCCAATATGGCCGCCGATTTGGGCAGAAGGTCCAAATTCGGCGGTTTTCAACTTAAAATACCCGTGTTTGGGCTCGATTTGTAGGGATTAAAAAGACCTACTTGGAACTTCTACTAAACAAACCAAAAAAGCTACCCCCGATTTATGGGGGTTGAAAAACTGTAATATTTACACTAAATTTGAATTTAAAATTATTTACAAAAAATAAACGGTTTTTTCAAAACTGGTCCGGGCCTATACTACCTTATAACTATTTTTTAAAGTATGTTACTGAGCCCTTGCACCCCTATTTCACCCACCTCGTGGCAACCCCTAATTTTCAAAAATTTATATTTAAAAAACTACTTGGCCAAAAATTATGAAATTTTGAACACTAATAGAATTAATTAATCTTAATAACGTGAATAAAAAATAAAGGGGGGTCGTCGATTTCGATTTAATAAAAAGGGGGGTTGAATTTTGACTAAAATTTCGAAGTGCAATAGCTCCGCAACTACTTATCTGATTTTCGCAATCGAAGTGTCCCCGTGCAGCTTCCGTTGAGTCCCGTCGGTTGAGGACACTGGCAGCGCCCTCTGACGTCTGGAACTAGGAGCACGTGGCCACGTGCTTTCCGGTTTTCTCCTTTTTCCTCGGCGTACACAAGTGGAAAAAATCCACTTGAGGTGTCCACTTGTAGGCCTCGGTGAGGCGCGTCGAATGGTGCAATAAAAACACTGGGTCGTCGATCTAATGACGGCAGCGTTCGCCGTCAAAGATCGTAATTTTGCTAAACTTCCGGTTTTTCACTCACAGAAGGTCCAAATCTTAACGGATTTTCGAGCACTTTTCACCACCTTGTAGAACTCGCGAACGCGCAACTTTTGACACTTAGCACGTGTAAAGGTTAGGTTTTTTTTTTTTTTTTTTTTTTTTTTTTTTATTATATAATGCCATTAATCGCTCTGACAAGATTCCTCAGAGAAGTATATGTGCTCTTAATGTTATACTATTTGTACTGCCTGTTTGCTTTTTCATGTTTCTTGCCTAATATCTTGCACCTTTTTAACTTATTTATTACTTGCTTTATTTATTTCTTTCTATTGTCTTTGTTGCTACCTTAACGCAGTACTTTATAAATTCTTCTTTTGTCTTTTTGTTACTGAGTAGGACCGCTACACTTTCTGCACAGATTTTTGCATTGAGTCGGTTTTCCGCTTCATATTTTAATTTGGAGTTTATTGGGCAGTCAAAAAGTAAATGTAGGATGCCTTCTTTAGCGTCGGGGTCGCAAAGGCACGATGGACTCTCCTTACACTTAAACCTGTTTAAATATTCTGAGAATCCACCGTGCCCCGTCAAAACTTGTGTTAACACTCCTGTGAGTTCCGTCGTTCTGATAGTTTTATAAGCATTAACAGCATCCGGAAAAAAGATTTTCGTGGTTGCTGCAGTAGCCCCAGTTTGGTACCTACGGTTCCATTCGTCAAGCGATTCCAAACGGATTTGCCGCTTGACGAATGAAACCGGACAGCGATCGTAATTTGACTTGACTTTTGTTTTTAGTGCTGCCTCTTTCGCCAATGCATCGGCTCTCTCGTTGCCGTCCAGTCCAGCGTGCGCTTTTATCCAGAACAGGGATATATCCTTGTTCTGGAGTTTGCTGGCGGCGATGTTGGCCCGCGACTCGACGGCGAGGTGGTGCATTGATGTGTTGTTTACAACCGCCTCTAGTGCGGATCTCGAGTCGCTGTATATGCCAAAGCTCGTCTCTTTTCGGTCTATTATCATCCGAGTAGCTTCATATATGGCAAGGAGTTCCGCCTGATAAACTGTGCAATACGGAGACAGTTTCAATTTGACGGCTTTTATTTCGGTTTCACTGTTCCACCAGGACAGCGCTGCTCCGACTTTGCCGTCAATTTTACTGCCATCCGTGAATATACGTATTGCTTGCGTATTGTGGCTTTCGACCTCTCGTTCGTTTATCAGGCTCACGAACTCCAAGCTCATATGCTCCGCCGGATGTGGAGTTCCGGCATACGCAGCGACCCGCTCTACTTCCCTATCACCCAGGTCTTCCCGGGGCACCCCTTTTTTGGCCTCATAGAGCGCAGCTGCCTCTTTTATACGGAGGTCCAGAGGGAGCAATCCGGACAGCACCAAGGCAGAGTTTAGTGAGACGGTTTTATATGCTCTTGTAAGTTTCTGCGCGAAGCCCCTTTGTACGCTGTTGAGCATTTTCTGCACCCCCAATTTGTCTGCCGCCGATGCCCATGCACCAGAAGCATACATGATGATTGGTTCTACTACTGCAGTGTATATGATGCGGATGACGTCTGGATGAAGGCCCCAACCAATTCTGGCCGCTCTAGAAAGCTGTTTGTAGATGTTAATAGCTTTCTTGCACACCTGCGCTGCGTGGTTGTTAAAGGAGAGCTTATGGTCAATATAGAGCCCCAGAATTTTAATTTCTTCAGACATGCCAATGTCGACCCCGCCCATGCTCAGTCTTGGGACGTCGTATTTCAGCTTCCGCGTGATAGTCATAGCTTTGGTCTTTGACGGGCCAAAGTTTAGCTTGTTCTTGACACCCCACTCCCGAACGAAGGCAAGGGCGGCACCGGCCTTTCTTTCTATGTCAAGCGCCTTGTCCCCGTCAAAGACGAGGACGACGTCATCCGCGAACGCCTGGCAGTACTCGCCCCTATGCTCAAGGCCTTTGAGCAGGGGGTCCAAGAGCAGGTTCCACAAAATGGGACCACCAATAGACCCCTGTACGCACCCTTTTGTTGTGCTCTTCGTACATTCTTCACCCCCATACCTGACGGTGACCTTTCTGTCTCGTAGGTAGCTGTCAAGGATTCTCCGAATGTTTACAGGGCACTTTTCCTCAGCCAAACGGACTCTAATGGCTGGCCACCATGCATTATCAAAGGCCCCCTCTATGTCCAGTGAAACCAAGACCACTATCTTTTTGGCGTCAATTCTTTGGCGTATATAGTTCACTAGATCATAGAGGGCGTCCTCAGTGCTTTTCTGGGGCATGAATCCGTATTGGCGAGTACTAATCCTCGGGAGAATATGCCATTTCAGCCTACCCACGATCAGTTTTTCCAGAATTTTTCCCATCACTGGCAACAATCCTATTGGTCTGTAAGCCTTCGGGTTCGTATAATCGTCCTTCCCGGGCTTACGGAGGACCACGACCGTCGCTTCCTTCCAGATGGTAGGGAAGTGCTCCAGCTCCAGGCATTTGTTTACCAGTGATAGGAAGAACTCCGGATCACGGGAAACCGCATGGCCGCAGATCTCGGCTGTAAGGCCATCCGCACCTGGTGCTTTCTTCGGGTTAAAGCTCGCAACCACAGTTCGGAGCTCCTCCATCGTAAACGGGGGATCCCGATGCTCATCACGAGACGGCCCGTTTACACGGTCAGCCTCCTCTCTTATTTTGGTGTGGTACAGGGTTTCACCTTCTGTCGCGTCATCCGGGTAGAAGGCCTCCATTAGCACCCTTGGTGAGTCTCGTAGGTCAAATGCTTTCCCATCTTTTTCCATCGGCAAATCCTCTGGTCTCTTGGTGGTCCCCTTAATTACTCTATAAATGCCCTCCCAAACGCCTTCCCTGTCCTGCTTTCCACAAAACCCTTTCCAACTCTCAATCTGTGCTGTTCTTGCCTCTGTCTCATATTTTTCTTTAATTTTCAGATACTCATCGACTACCTTCGCTCTCCGGACTGGCGCTGCACAACGGACACGTCTCTTCTTGGTGAGGACCTCTTTCTTCAAGGCGTATAGTTCATCGGACATCCACGGCAAGGTAAGTTTTTCTTTGGCCTTCTTTTTCGGAAGGGTATCTTCACATGTCTTCTTGACGATTGTTGTGTACCCCTCTGTCAAGGAGTCCAAATCCCTTGTGTTGTTCGTATGCTCTACTTTTTCTTTGTTTATGGCTCCTTCCTCTTTCAATTGGCCCAGTTTCTCATGAAATTGGGACCAATTTGCCTTTTTGGTACCGTAAACTCGTGTAGTTCTCTGGATGCTCATGCCTTTGGCTTTAGTCAGCCTGATGTTAAAGGTCACTGTGTTGTGATCTGAGCTTGTGAGCATTTCATCTACTTTCCAGTCCTCAATCAGGTTAATCATATCCATTGTGCAGGCCGTGACATCGATGTAGCTGGAGTAGCGTATACCACCCCTAATAGTGTCAAACGTAGGGTTGTCTCCTTCGTTGAGTACCTGTAAACCCATTTCGTGTATGGTTCCAGCCATTTCTTCGCCCCTCCAGTTCACGACGTTCCCTCCCCACCAGGTATTCTTGGCGTTTGCGTCTCCACCTATGAGAAGTAGCTTAGGTCGCAGCTCCTTTTCTATTTGCTTTAACTGCTCCAGGTATGGCTCTATAGGCTGGTCTGGCTCGAAGTAGTACGAGATCACGGTGACCTCCCAGGCACGGGTACGGAGGTTTACCACTACGATGTTATTCGTGGTGAGTTTTGGGAACGGTCTAGCGTCTATGTCTGGATCGTAGATGGCTATAGCCGCCTTTGCCATCCCATCCCCCTGGTTTGTGCTTTGAAAGATTCTAACTCCTCTGTAACTCTTCATGCATTTGGACCTACCTACATATGGCTCCTGGAGCATTGCAAAGGCCGCCCTTCTTTTATCTGCCTCTAGCATCAGCTCGTTTGTGGCTAGTTCTTTCCGCTGTAGGTTGGCCTGGAGTACGCAATATATTTTTTCGATCTGCGGGGTCGTCTGTTTCGTTGCCTTTGGGTTGCCCGGGACGCCCTTAGCAGTACGCCGTGGTAGCGCGTGCTAAGGAATCCCACTTTCTCCTAATGGGGCACTCTTGGTTGAAGGCATTATGGTTTATTGCATCGAGTTTCACCCGACTGCAGTTGCAGCACGTCGGAGCATTGCCAGAGAGTCGGTCTTTACACTCCGCCCACTTGTGTGGGCCTCCGCAGTAACTACACTTCTCAATGGTGTCCTTACAGAGGCGCCGGCTGTGTCCGTACCCCAGACACAGCGAGCACTGCACCAACGGCGATTGGTCCTCGACGTGTAATCGCTGTAGGTCGATATGAATTTGACCCGCCGTGGTGAGGCGCTGCCATATCGTGGGGGACACCTCCATCACAATGTGGGTGGTGTGTGAATTCCTCGCTTTCCGCCTATAGCGGACGGCGACTCTCATTTCCCGTTCCTCAATATTTGCTATCAAATGGCTGTTTTGCTTCTTAAGTGCTTTTACGACATCCTCATCCGTGTGAATGGCCAGAATGTCTCTCACAATGATCAAAGGATCTCTATTCTGCGCCTCTTTTACTTGGAGGTTACTGGACTTTACGGCCTCGCTGATCTTTATTAGCTCCTCTTTACTGTGACACCCTATGATGACCTTCTGGTCTCTTGCCTTTCGCAGCCTATCCACGCGAATGCCGCTATTTGTTGCATCCACAGCGTCCCTGATCTTCCCTATGAGCTCTTGACTCGAGTCCTCTTTGTCGTCAGATGTGACTATAATGGAGTGTAGGGGCGCTGCGTTAATCTGCTTTGGCCGGCTTGCTGCCTCTGTGTAGGTAGTCTGCGGCACGGCTTGGCTACTGAGGTCACTCCTCAGGTCAGCGATAGATTTGGACAGCTTCGCGACCTCAGCATACGATAGACCCTGTCCGCTTTCAAGGGGCTTCGGAATCTGCTTGAGGTCCGCAGTTAGAGTGATGGTGTGTTTCTTGCACTCCGTTAGAGCGTCATTGTGCTCTTTGATGTTTTTAATGAGCTCTTTCATCAACTCCATCTGCGGTTTCTCGCTCACTTCGCTATCCACTGCCCGTTTGTCACTTTCCTGGGTGTTCTTCAGGGGTAGTGAAGGGGTAAGATAGCTTATGGGTTTCTCCTTTGTCCCTGCCGCTTCAATGACCAGCCTGTAGAGCCTTTCCAACGCTTGCGTGACTCCAGATTTAATGTCCGCTCTCAGGTTGCGTGATTCGCCTAGCAAGGTCTTAGCCCTTATCAGGCAGCCCTTTGCCTCAGCTGGTTTGCTGCCATATTTAGGTTTCGGTGGTGGGGTTCTCGCCAGCTCATATGAGGCCCTACGAGCTTCCGCAGAAACCTCTTGTGAGGGCTGCGTCCCATCTTTAGAGGGAGCGACCGTTTTTTGGGGGGGCACTGCCCTCGGTTTTGTCTTTGGAGGGATTTCAGGAGCTGCTTCAGGAATTACGTAGGTCGCATCGATTTGGTTCTTTGGGAAGTCAGCCGAGCTGTCATTGATTTCCTTTGTCGGTGACATAGCGGGCTCCGACATATTTTCCGGAGATTGCGATCGGCTCAACGCCTTTTTTGGGGTTCTATGTCCGAACATAACACCGCCGCTATACCGGAACTGCCAACCTCTATCCAAGTGAATACACCTATTCTACTTCAATAGTTGTAACACTATGGATCTACGCAACAGCCTCCGGCAGAGCAACAGTATTATTTAATGTTTTTTACAAAAAGTAAACAAAACCTAAATCAATATTAAATAAAATCAAATTCCTAACTGACTAAGATAATTCATCTAATATCTGGGAGTGTATAAGCTCCCAGGGTCAATAGAGTGGTGGGGCTGGTGTATAAGTCCTCCCCACAGTCAACACAAATGATAATAATAACAATCGTTAATTCCTAACCAACCTAACCTAAGTTGTTATCTTGGGAGTGTAGAAGGCTCCCAAGGTCAATCTTAAAATCTAGAAGTGGTGGGGAGGTGTATAGAGTCTCCCCCCGTCAGGTACAGTATTTCTGTCAACGAAGATTTTTTAAAATTCCGCCTTTTAAATTTTTTAAATTTGGCCGGCTCTCCCTATGGGACTGCTCCCTGCCACCTGTATAACGACAAGTGGGTGGGTGGGTGTTTTATATGTGAAAATGTGGAAAATTTTAATTTTTGTTTTTCTTTCACAGGTCGCTAGTGTCGGTATACAGGAGCGCCCTGTGAAAGTCTGGCTGGAAAAATCGGAAAATTGGGGCTACGGCGCGAGAAATCTGCGATTTTTCGTAAGTAATTTGATCAAATTGTATGAAGATTTCAAGGTACCACTATACCTCGGTGTCGAAATGATGCTAATTTGGAGTCGCGACAAAAGCGTTTTTTAACGCGAAAAATCGAAGAAAACCGGTCGCACAGCTACGCGCGCGCGACCTCACGCGCGCAGGCCCTGCCCGAGTCGGAAAATGTGAAAATTTATAAGAAATTTGGTAGATTTGCTAAGTTCGAATTCTGATGTGAAATTTTTCTTTTATATGTGAAAATGTGGAAAATTTTAATTTTTGTTTTTCTTTCACAGGTCGCTAGTGTCGGTATACAGGAGCGCCCTGTGAAAGTCTGGCTGGAAAAATCGGAAAATTGGGGCTACGGCGCGAGAAATCTGCGATTTTTCGTAAGTAATTTGATCAAATTGTATGAAGATTTCAAGGTACCACTATACCTCGGTGTCGAAATGATGCTAATTTGGAGTCGCGACAAAAGCGTTTTTTAACGCGAAAAATCGAAGAAAACCGGTCGCACAGCTACGCGCGCGCGACCTCACGCGCGCAGGCCCTGCCCGAGTCGGAAAATGTGAAAATTTACAAGAAATTTGGTAGATTTGCTAAGTTCGAATTCTGATGTGAAATTTTTCTAAGTGTTTTATATGTGAAAATGTGGAAAATTTTAATTTTTGTTTTTCTTTCACAGGTCGCTAGTGTCGGTATACAGGAGCGCCCTGTGAAAGTCTGGCTGGAAAAATCGGAAAATTGGGGCTACGGCGCGAGAAATCTGCGATTTTTCGTAAGTAATTTGATCCGTAAAGGTTAGGTTAGGTTAGGTTAGGTTAGGTTAGGTTAGGTTAGGTTAGGTTAGGTTAGGTTAGGTTAGGTTAGGTTAGGTTAGGTTAGGTTAGGTTAGGTTAGGTTAGGTTAGGTTAGGTTAGGTTAGGTTAGGTTAGGTTAGGTTAGGTTAGGTTAGGTTAGGTTAGGTTAGGTTAGGTTAGGTTAGGTTAGGTTAGGTTAGGTTAGGTTAGGTTAGGTTAGGTTAGGTTAGGTTAGGTTAGGTTAGGTTAGGTTAGGTTTTTTTTTTTTTTTTTTTTTTTTTAAATCTTGTCAAGTCTGACAAGAGGCAGCTTCCTCCGGTGTGGTGGTCGGAGACGTTTTTTATTTTAGTTTTTGTTCTTGTACATTTAGTTAATTTTAGTAAGTTTTTTTTTTTTTTTTTTTTTTTTTTTTTGTTGTATTTATTTGTAGCGCTAAAAAGGAGCAGAACACGCGTGATTTATACACATGTTAGTTTTTATATTCCATAATATAAATAAAACACTGTGTCTTTATTACCGTGTTCTGTTCCTTTCTATCGCCATCTGTGCTATTTTGCAACAGTATTTGAGGAATATTCCTCTGTTTTCGTTGTTGTCCATTATGATGGGTACAGAGCCCCTACACAATTTAATTTGTATCTGTTGATGCAGGTCTTCTCGCATTCGGCTGTGTTGTGGACAGTCGATCAGCATGTGTAGGATTGATTCAGCGATTTCCCCATCACAAACACAGCCGGGATCATCCTTACACTTGAATTTGTGTAGGTACTCTGCAAACCCACCATGTCCAGTGAAAACTTGAGTCAAAAGGGGGGTAAGTTTGATTTTCTTTAGTATTGCATGGGCCATTTCTGCTGATGGCAGGAAGGTCTTTGTTACTGAAGCTGTGTTTCCGTTTTTGTATCGTTCAGACCATTTAGTGACAGTTTCCTTTCTTATCTGACGCTTTATATATGAGATTGGACAACTGTCATAGTTAGGTCTGGTCTTTAGTTTTTCGACCGCCTCCCTGGCTAAGAAGTCCGCCCTCTCGTTTCCGGCCGTCCCAACGTGAGCTCGCACCCAGAAGAAGCTTACCCTTTTATGCTTTGTCTTTAATAGAGATAAATTTCTTTTAACGGCAAATGCTAAGGGGTGGAGTGATCCGGTGTTCTTGAGCATCTCCAAAGATGATCTGGAGTCGCTGAAGATATTCACGGAGTCATCTTTAAGTTTTAAAGCTACTTCAGTGGCTCGGAGGATGGCGTACAGCTCCGCCTGAAATACGGTGCAGTAAGATTGAAGACGAAACTTTTTATTCAAAGTTTCCTCTCCATCCCTCCAACACGTTAGGGCTGCACCCACTCCATTGTCCATCTTACTGCCATCCGTGAATATCCTCAGGCCGGTTATTGCGTGACTCGTTACTGTTTCCGGCTCCATGTCCTCCAGACACCGAAACTCCACAACAGCCTCCTCTGAGGGATGCGGGGCGTCCAGGAAGTTGACTCTCTCTTCGACTTCTCCGCCTTTCAGCATGGTTTGTGGTCGCCCCCTTTTGGCCTCGTAAAGCCAAGCTGCCTCCTGTACTCTTAAGTCCAGCGGTATGAGACCGGCCAGTATCAGTGCAGCATTTAGTGACACGGTACGATACGACTTACATATTTTTTGCGCGAAACCGCGTTGCACTGAGTTCAGCTGTTTTTGTACCATAATTTTCCGTGTGGCCGGTACCCATACGCTGGACGCATACATTATTATCGGTTCGATTACAGCCAGATACATTGTCCTGACCGTCTCGGAGTTCAGCCCCCAGCTTATTTTTGCTGCTCTTGCCAACGGTTTGTAAATATTGGTAGCTTTTTGACACACGGCTTTTACGTGATTGTTAAACGTTAATTTGTTGTCTACCAATAGGCCTAAAATTTTTATTTCGTTGACAACTTCTATTTGGGTGCCGCCCATGCGAATGTGCGGGGTGTCGCATTTCAGTTTTTTGGTTACCACCATCATGTTAGTTTTGTGAGGTGCAAATTTCAGCTTGTTTGCGAGACCCCAACCATACACACGGTTTAGCACCTGAGCCGCTTTCTGCTCCATTTCAGGAATGCTGAACCCCGAAAATACCAAAACAATGTCATCTGCGAATGCTTGGCAGTGTACGCCGCAATCACTGATTTTGTCGAGCAGGGGGTCTAAAAGTGCGTTCCAGAATGTGGGACCACTTATCGACCCCTGAACGCAGCCCTTTGTGGTTGTAGCGCAGAACTCTTCGGATGCATACCTCACACTTACTTTCCTTTCTTTTAGGTAGCTGTTGACTATCCTACGCAAGTTGAGGGGGCATTTCTTTTCGGCTAATCGGCACTTTATTGCCGGCCACCAAGCATTATCGAAAGCCCCCTCAATGTCTAAAGAAACTACGATGTTGACTTTCTTTGCCTGAATGTTTTCTCGTAGGTGTTGGACGAGGTCAAAAAGCGCATCTTCAGTCGAACGTTGTGGTACGAATCCGTACTGTCTGGTGTTTAGTCTGGGGAGCAGGTGCCAACGAATCCTTTTTATCATCATCTTCTCCAGTATCTTACCGAAGATCGGTAGCAGCCCTATGGGCCTGTATGACTTGGGCTTAGTATAATCGTCTTTGCCTGGCTTCCGTAGGACTACTATCGTTGCCTCTTTCCACAATACTGGGAAATACGATAAGGCGAGGCACCCGTTCACCAGGCTCAGAAACACTTGCTCGTTCACCCTAATAGCAGCCAAGCATATGTCGGCTGTTAGCCCATCCGCTCCCGGCGCTTTTTTAGGGTTAAAACTCTTTGCTGCTTGTATCAGCTCATCCAACGTGAACGGCGGGTCTTGGATGTTTTCTTGGCAATCTTCCTCGTCCCGTTCAGCTTTCCATCGCGTTTCGGTGTGGGATTGGTCGTCATCCACCTCAGAGTCCTGCGGAAAGAATGTCTTCGCTAAGAGCTGGGCCGAGTCGCTGGCACTCAGAGCTACTCCATTCTCGACTAAGGGTTGGTCTTCATATCTTTTAGAGGTTCTTCTTATGACTCTATATATCCCATCCCAGAGGCTTTCGCGATCCTGAGTGCCGCAAAACTCTTTCCAACTTTCGGTTTGTGCCTTCATTGCTTCTAATTCATATTTGCTTTTTGCTTTCAGGTATTCGTCCACCACGTGCTGCCGTCGGGTTGGAGCTGCGCATGAGACCCTTCTCTTCTTCGTCATCGTTTCTCGCTTCAGGGCTTCGAGTTTTTCTGTCCACCAAGGTAGGTCAAATTTTGGTTTCCCCTTTTTTAGTGGGATCGCTTCACGACACGCTTTTTCTACGCTATTTACGTATGATTTTGTCATTTGCTCCATACTTGTCGATGTTGTTATCCTTTGTATCTCTGAAACGTTGATTTTGTTGGCGGCGAGTTCCTTTTTTAGGGCCTCCTTGAACTTGTTCCAGTCTGCTTTCCGCGTATTGTATTTTCTTGTTGTTTTCAAAGGTCTGTTTCCTATCGAATTTTTGAGGTGTATGGAAAATCTGATGGCATTATGGTCGGAGCTAGTTAGGCCTTGGTCAACCCTCCAATCACTTACTGACCCAAGCAGGTCTTGGCTGCATGCGGTGACATCCACTATACTTTTACAGGCCAATCCATTCCTGACGGTAAAAAAGGTAGGTACCGTGCCTTCGTTTAATATGTGCATCTCCATCTCCTCGATTGCACCCATGAACGCCTCTCCTCTATGATCTTCGTACTCGCTTCCCCACCATGTGCTCCATGCATTTGTGTCCCCTCCAATGATAAGTTTTTGTGGGACCAGTTTGTCTTTTATCATTTGCACATGGTCGAGATAGGGTTCGATGGGCAAGCTATCCTCAAAGTAGATGGACATGACACATAATGTCCAGGAATGCGTCTTCAGGGTTGCCACTGCGATGTTTTCCGTGGTGAGTGTTGGATGTTCAAGAACTTGGATGTCGTCGTTTAAGATGATCACTGCGGCCTTCACTGGTTTGGTTCTGTTATTAGTTTTTTGGACGACTCTGTATCCCTTAGCCCGCGCCAACTCTCCCTCCGAGCCAACATAGGGTTCCTGCACCAAAGCAAAGCAAACGTTTTGTTTTTGTGACTCCAGGAGAAGTTCCTTTGTTGCCAGCTTTGCACGCTGCAAGTTTGCCTGGATCACTCGACACTTGTATTCTTCGGCCGCTTGAGATTCCACCTGTGTTGCATCCTGGGAGCCCTTAGCAGTACGCCACCCTCGACCTGGCCAGAGCGTCCCACTTCTTCCGGATCGGGCAGCTTTCGTCGAAGCTATTGTGGTCCGTTCGGTCCAGTCGGGCGCTCTGGCAGTTACTGCACGTGGGTCTATCACCTGCCTTCCACGCCGGACACGCACTACGCAGATGTGAGCCCGCGCAGTGGCTGCAGGTGTCCATTGACTCTTGACACGTCTTCCGACCGTGTCCATAGCCCAGACACCTGGAGCATGTGACCAGCGGAGACTGGTCTCTGACACCCACGCGCTGGAGGTCAATGTGGACCTTGCCTACATCTGTAAGCCGCTGCCATACTGGCGGCGACACCTGCAGGACCACATGGCATTCGAGTGGGTTCCTTGCCTTTCTTCGGAATCTCACACTCGCCCTGTAGTCCACCTCAGGTATCGCCCCCAGTATGTGCTCATTTTGGCTTTTAAGGGCCCCCAGAATGTCCTCATCCTTATTGCTGCTCAAGACTCCGTACATTATGACTAGTGGGTCCCTATTTGCCTTCTCCTCAACAAGGAGTGTCGGGCTGTCAGATTTTAATCTTTCTGTCACTTTGGCCAGCTCTTCGCGATTCTGGCAGCCCAACACTACCTTTTGGTCCCTGGCCTTCCTCAGTCTGTCCACTCGTATGCCCGATGTCTTCGCGTTGACAGCGGTTCGGATTTTATTTAAGACGTCCTCGCTAGTGTCGTGGGCGTCCACCGACGACACGAGCAACGAATGGACCGACTGGGGCTTTTGCAATGGGGGCTCAAAGGTTCTCTTGGTCGCAGCCATTGCCGCATATGAAATGCCGTCTTGGACTCTGTTTAAATTAAGTTCCTCTTTCAATTGTGCAATTTGGTTTTTTACAGCATCCATACCCGACGCGGCCGCGACCACAAGCTCCTTGTGCTGCTTTAGCTCGGACATCACGTCCCTGGCGAAGTCAGCGGTGACAGACTGGTCGGCGGGGGACGACGCCCTAGAGCTCAACCTCAACGCTATAGTATACATGCTGCTGAGGCACTCTATGACGGTCTCCTTGATAGTGGCCCTAATATTCCCAGACTGTTCAAGTTGTAATTTGGCTTCCTGGAACAACTGGTTAGCGACGCTACCCAGTTCCTCCAGGGGGCTCTCTGATGCTGACCTCACCAGGGGTGCGATGTCGATTTGAACAACCGTGTCCTTCTTGGCAATTTTCTTTTTTAGGCTCTCGGCCTCTACGTGTTTTAGTGTTATGTTTGCAGCGTTCACAGGTTTGGGTTCAGGTTTCGTGATTTTAGACATTCCGGAATAATAAACCTCGGCAAAGGGTGACGGAGATTAAATATACTATTTTATACAACACTATATTTATGTCAACACAAGATTATGTCTATCTAATAACTAAGTAAATGTAATAACTGGATAGTGTAGATAGCTAACCAGTTGTCAGGTACAGTTAATAATGATAATAATCAATAATATTCTGGGTTGTGTATAGAGCAACCCAGTCGTCGATTACTATTAAATTAAATATAGTAAGTAGGGTTAATAATAAATAAATAACTAATAATAACTACTTAAAAATTTTCTGGGAGTGTGTAGGCTCCCGGTGTACAATAGAAGAGTGGTGAGGAGGTGTATGGAGCTCTCCTCACCGTCAAAAACAAACTTGCACTCGCAGATTGTCGATTTTTGGGTTAAAAATTTGCCGGCTCTCCCTATGGGACTGCTCCCTGCCACCTGTATAACGACAAGTGGGTGGGTGGGTGGGTTTCGGTTGGTTGTCGGTATACAGGAGATACCTCGGTGTCGAAATGATGCTAATTTGGAGTCGCGACAAAAGCGTTTTTTAACGCGAAAAATCGAAGAATCGAAGAAAACCGGTCGCACAGCTACGCGCGCGCGACCTCACGCGCGCAGGTCCTGCCCGAGTCGGAAAATGTGAAAATTTAGAAGAAATTTGGTAGATTTGCTAAGTTCGAATTCTGATGTGAAATTTTTCTAAGTGTTTTATATGTGAAAATGTGGAAAATTTTAATTTTTGTTTTTCTTTCACAGGTCGCTAGTGTCGGTATACAGGAGCGCCCTGTGAAAGTCTGGCTGGAAAAATCGTAAAATTGGGGCTACGGCGCGAGAAATCTGCGATTTTTCGTAAGTAATTTGATCAAATTGTATGAAGATTTCAAGGTACCACTATACCTCGGTGTCGAAATGATGCTAATTTGGAGTCGCGACAAAAGCGTTTTTTAACGCGAAAAATCGAAGAAAACCGGTCGCACAGCTACGCGCGCGCGACCTCACGCGCGCAGGTCCTGCCCGAGTCGGAAAATGTGAAAATTTAGAAGAAATTTGGTAGATTTGCTAAGTTCGAATTCTGATGTGAAATTTTTCTAAGTGTTTTATATGTGAAAATGTGGAAAATTTTAATTTTTGTTTTTCTTTCACAGGTCGCTAGTGTCGGTATACAGGAGCGCCCTGTGAAAGTCTGGCTGGAAAAATCGTAAAATTGGGGCTACGGCGCGAGAAATCTGCGATTTTTCGTAAGTAATTTGATCAAATTGTATGAAGATTTCAAGGTACCACTATACCTCGGTGTCGAAATGATGCTAATTTGGAGTCGCGACAAAAGCGTTTTTTAACGCGAAAAATCGAAGAATCGAAGAAAACCGGTCGCACAGCTACGCGCGCGCGACCTCACGCGCGCAGGTCCTGCCCGAGTCGGAAAATGTGAAAATTTAGAAGAAATTTGGTAGATTTGCTAAGTTCGAATTCTGATGTGAAATTTTTCTAAGTGTTTTATATGTGAAAATGTGGAAAATTTTAATTTTTGTTTTTCTTTCACAGGTCGCTAGTGTCGGTATACAGGAGCGCCCTGTGAAAGTCTGGCTGGAAAAATCGTAAAATTGGGGCTACGGCGCGAGAAATCTGCGATTTTTCGTAAGTAATTTGATCAAATTGTATGAAGATTTCAAGGTACCACTATACCTCGGTGTCGAAATGATGCTAATTTGGAGTCGCGACAAAAGCGTTTTTTAACGCGAAAAATCGAAGAAAACCGGTCGCACAGCTACGCGCGCGCGACCTCACGCGCGCAGGTCCTGCCCGAGTCGGAAAATGTGAAAATTTAGAAGAAATTTGGTAGATTTGCTAAGTTCGAATTCTGATGTGAAATTTTTCTAAGTGTTTTATATGTGAAAATGTGGAAAATTTTAATTTTTGTTTTTCTTTCACAGGTCGCTAGTGTCGGTATACAGGAGCGCCCTGTGAAAGTCTGGCTGGAAAAATCGTAAAATTGGGGCTACGGCGCGAGAAATCTGCGATTTTTCGTAAGTAATTTGATCAAATTGTATGAAGATTTCAAGGTACCACTATACCTCGGTGTCGAAATGATGCTAATTTGGAGTCGCGACAAAAGCGTTTTTTAACGCGAAAAATCGAAGAAAACCGGTCGCACAGCTACGCGCGCGCGACCTCACGCGCGCAGGTCCTGCCCGAGTCGGAAAATGTGAAAATTTAGAAGAAATTTGGTAGATTTGCTAAGTTCGAATTCTGATGTGAAATTTTTCTAAGTGTTTTATATGTGAAAATGTGGAAAATTTTAATTTTTGTTTTTCTTTCACAGGTCGCTAGTGTCGGTATACAGGAGCGCCCTGTGAAAGTCTGGCTGGAAAAATCGTAAAATTGGGGCTACGGCGCGAGAAATCTGCGATTTTTCGTAAGTAATTTGATCCGGTTAGGTTAGGTTAGGTTTTTTTTTTTTTTTTTTTTTTTTTTTTTTTTTATATAATAAATCGAGATGTCCCCCTTTCATAAAAAGGGTCCTTTCTTGCCGTTTTTACGTGTCTTTTTGTGTTATTTGTAATGTGTAAGTTATTTTTAGTTTCTATTTTTATTTCTAATTTTCTTCATTTAAGATTTATTCCGGCTTTGCGAGGAACAGAGCAGTGCGATTTATATACTAGTATCGTTTTTATATGCTCATCATATTGGACGAACTATGCATCTCTATCGACTGCTCTGTTCCTCGCAATAGCGAATTTGGCTATTTTGCATGCGTATTTTATTAACGCTTTACGGCCGGAGGCCTCGCTCAGGATGGTGGGCACGGAGCCCCTGCACAAGTTCATTTGCAATTCCTGTTGCAAGTCTTCACGAGCCGCCATATGCTGTGGACAGTCCATCAGAAGATGCAGGATCGATTCTGATGCACCGTCATCACAGATGCAGCTTGGGTTGTCCTTGAGTTTGAACCTGTGCAGGTACTCCGCGAACCCTCCATGACCCGTCAGCACCTGGGAGAGCACCATACCGTGGTCGACGTGCTTCACTATTCGATGAGCGAACCGCACATCCGGCAGAAATATTTTCGTGGTGCCTGCGGTTTCTTCCGATATGTACCGCCTGTTCCATTCGTCAAGCGACTCCTCGCGGAGTAATCGCTTAACGAATGAAACAGGACACCGGTCATAGTCCGGTTTCCTTTTCAGGTTTAGAGCTGCCTCTTTCGCGAGCTCATCGGCTCTTTCGTTTCCCTCCAACCCCGCATGCGCTTTCACCCAAAACAAGGAGACTTCTTTGTTTTGGGTGTGACAAATTTTTAAATTGTCAACAATGTTTGTTACCAAGGGGTGGAGGGATTTGCGCCCGACCACTGACTCAAGGGAGGATCTTGAGTCGGTGTATATGCCGATGGAGGCTTCTGGGCGCTTCGTCGCGATAGAGACAGCTCTATCCAGGGCAAGGAGCTCAGCCTGGTAGACCGAGCAGTGCGCACCCAACTTTAGCTTGACGGCTTTGGTTTCGGCCTCTTGATTCCATATGGAGAGCGAGGCCCCCACTTTTCCGTCGATTTTACTGCCGTCGGTAAAGATGCGCACCGCTTGAGTGTTGTTTCTCTCAAGGTCTTCTCGGTCCACCAGGCTTGTAAACTGTAGGCACATCTGTTCCGCCGGATGGGGTTGTTTGCAGTATGGCACTCTTCCCTCCATCTCCCTGTCCCCGAGCACACGCTGGGACACTTCCTTTTTGGCCTCGTACAGAGCCGCTGCCTCTCGGATCCTAAGATCCAAAGGAAGTATCCCGGCCAGAATCAGAGCCGCGTTCAAGGAGACGGTTCGATACGACTTGGTCATTTTCTGTGCGAAGCCCCTTTGGAGTGCACTCAAGCGCTTCCGCACTCCAAGCTTTGAGGCGGCAGGCGCCCAGGCACAGGCGGCATATAGAACTATTGGCTCCACCGCTGCAGTATATATGGTTTTAATGACTTGGGGGTGGAGGCCCCAGCTAACTTTGGCGGCTCTCGACAGTTGTTTGTATAGTCCTTCAACTCTCCTGCAAGTGTTGCTTACATGCGAGTTGAAGGTCAGCTTATTGTCGATTGTAAGCCCCAGGATCTTTATTTCGCCGGACAGTTCAATGCCGATCCCGCCCATGCTCAAGAGCGGGGAGTCGTATTTCAGTTTATTGGTTATAACCATCGCCTTGGTTTTGTGCGGTGCGAACCTAAGTTTGTTACGGTCTCCCCACTCCTGAACATACGCTAGTGCAGCATTGGCCCGTTGCGAGACCTCCAGCCCTGTGTCGCCGTCGAAGACGAGGACAACATCGTCGGCAAAGGCCTGACAATAATCTCCCCGCCACCCCAGGCCTTGCAGTAGTGGATCCAACAAGAGGTTCCACAAGACGGGACCCCCGATGGAGCCTTGCACACATCCCTTGGTGGTGTTGTGTGTGTGTTCTGCCCCCGCGTACCTCACTCTGACCTTCCGATCCCGAAGATAACTGTCAATCACCCTGCGGATGTTTACGGGACAGTTCTCTTCAGCCAGTCTGACTCTGATGGCTGGCCACCAGGCGCTATCGAAGGCCCCCTCTATGTCGAGTGAGACCACTGTTACAATTTTCTTTTCTTTAAGTTTTCCGTAGATATACTCCATCAGGACATAGAGGGCGTCTTCTGTGCTTCTCTGGGGCATAAAGCCAAACTGGCGTTCACTGATCCCGGGCAGAATATGCCATTTTATGCGATTAACAACCATCTTTTCGAGGATCTTGCCCAGAACTGGTAACAGTCCGATCGGACGATAGGCTTTGGGATTGGTGTAGTCCTCCTTTGCTGGTTTTCGGAGGACTATCACAGTGGCCTCCTTCCACAGGATCGGAAAGTGACCCAGTTCTAGGCACTTGTTGGCCAGAGCGAGGAACGCGTCGGGGTTTAACGCTATGGCGCGTTGGCAGATGTCAGCGGTGAGGCCGTCCGAACCGGGGGCCTTCTTGGGGTTGAAGCTCGAGGCGGCGTTGCTCAATTCAACAGCGGTAAACTGTGGATCCAAATATTCATTTGGAGTCCACTCGTTCACATGTTCAGCTGCTCGCCTCGTACGCTGGTGGTCCGCATTGTCTTCCACCCCAAGATCCTCCGGGTAGAATATTCCCGCAAGCAATGTCGCCGATTCATTCGGGCCATAGGTTTTACCATCTTTGACGAGTGGCATGTCCTCTTTCCTCACTGCGGTTCTACCTATGACTCTGTATATCCCGTCCCATAAACCCTCTCTGTCCTGACGCTCACAGAAGGCCTTCCAGCTCTCTATCTGTGCCCGTTTAGCATGTAGTTCGTACATTTCCTTGGCCTGCAGGTACTCACTCACGACTCTGTTTCTACGGACTGGTGCAGCGCAACGGATGCGTCGCTTTTTAGTGCCGACTTCGCGTTTCATCGATTCGAGCTCATCATTCCACCAAGGTAGGCTAAGGCGTTCGGTACTTTTCCTGATTGGCATGCTTGCTTCGCAGGCTGCCACTATTGAATTTGCGTACGATTCAACACAATTATCAAGATCTGCTTTATTATTAATTTTATCTATTTCCTCTTTTTTGTGTAGATTTTCTGTTTGTAATTGGGTGAGTTTCGCTTGGAACTCACTCCAATTTGCCTTTTTTGTGTTGAATCGCCGCGTGGTCCTGTCTATTACCACCAAATTTTCTTTTTTTAGGTTAATACGAAACGTGATAGTATTGTGGTCCGAGCTTGTCACGCTTTCTTCGACCATCCAGTCCGTCACCAGCAGGAGCGCGTCTGGTGAACACGCCGTAACATCGACACAACTAGAGTACCTTTTATTTCCTCTAATCGTGTCGAAGGTAGGGACGTTACCCCTGTTAAGTACCTGCAGGTCCAGCTCTTCAAGGCTCCCAAAGAAGGCCTCCCCTCTGCTGTCGGTTTTTGTGCTACCCCACCAGGTGTTCCAGGCGTTCGCATCACCTCCCACTAGAACATAACGGGAACCCATGCTCGCGACCACCCCGGCTATTTGTCTCAGGTATGGCTCTATCGGTTGGTTGGGCTCGAAGTAAAAAGAGACGACACACATGTCCCAAGCGCTCGTTTTTATTCTTACCACCACGATGTTATTGGTGGTAAGTTTAGGGTCCAGGTTTACTACCATGTCGCTGTCGAATACCACGATTGCGGCTTTGACATGGCCGTCTCCCCTATTTGCGCACTGGAAAACGCGCGCGCCCCTATAGTCTCGCAATGAGCCAGCCCCTCCGACATAGGGCTCCTGGACTAACGCCAGGGCTACCTTTCTATTAGTGGCCTCGAGCATTAGCTCCTGTGTGGCGAGCTGTTTGCGTTGCAAGTTCGCCTGGAACACCCGATAGGGTCTCACAGCTGTTCCGGTTTTGCCCGGGGCAACTTTAGCAGTAGGCTACAGTTGCCCTGGCCAAGGCCTCCCATTTCCGACGCACTACGCATTCCGGAGCGAACGCGTTGTGAGTTGCGTCAAGCCCAGCCTGCATACAATTGCAACAGGAGGGGGGGACTCCTGCTTGCCACTTTGGGCAGCTCGCCTTCATGTGGGCCTCCCCACAGTGGCTGCACTTCATTTGGGACTCCTTGCAGAATCGTCTGCTGTGCCCGTACCCAAGGCACTCCGAACACTGGGTGAGCGGAGACTGGTCGGACACTCTCACCCTCTGCAGGTCAACGCGAACTGCACCCGCCTCTGTCATGGCGGCCCATACCTTTGGGGACACCCTCAGTATAACGTGGCACATGAGGGGATTCCTGGTTTTTCGCCTGTATCTAATTTCTATTCGGATCTCGTCACTGTCCAAGTTCTTAAAAAGACCCGCGTTTTGGGTTTGCAGTGCCTGAAGGACGTCCTCATCAGTGTTGTACTGGAGGACGTCCTTCAGGATCACTAGCGGGTCTTTGTTTTTTATTTCTTCTACTTTAAGGTCCACGTTCTTTAGTCTTTGCATTACTTTTTCTCGCTCCTCCTTCGTGCTACATCCCACTATAACTTTCCTATCCTTAGCTCTTCTGACTCTGTCTACTTGCACTCCCGTTTCTTTGGCATTAATTGCCTTCCTTATACGCTGGAGTACTTCTTCACCGGATTCCTCCTCATCATTAGAGGCAACGGCGACTGAGTGCAGCGCTGGCCGCTCTGTTCGGCGACTTTTCATCTCGCCAGCGGCCACATTCGCATATGTCAGTCGCCGTCGCTCCTCCCTATCTTCTTCTATTAAGCGGCTCAATCTTGTAATCTCTTCCGTGTTCTTCTCCAACAGCTGTGTGTGCTTCTCCAGGTTGCTCAAATCGGGAGTGGGTGTGACTAAAGCCGGTTTTTCTCCTCCCTCTGCCTCTACGTACTTCCCCCCCTTTTCCCCCACTTCTTTGGTCAATTCGTATAACCTCTCTATAGCCTGGGTCACCCCCGCTTTGATGCCAGCTTGTATAACGACAAAAACGCGTTTTTCTTAGCGGAAAATCGCGGAAAACCGCTGGAAATCGGCCGCGCGCACGAATGCTCGCTCGCAGGCTCTGCCTGGGCCGGGAAGAGCCGGAAAATTGAGAAAATTGGTAAAATTTAGCCGAAATTTTTCTATGTCCAAATTTGGAAAAAAATTAATTTTTGTTTTTCTGTTGCAGGTCGACGGAGCCGGTGAAAAGCGACGCCCTGCGAAAATTTCACGCGAAAAATGTTGAAAATCGAGCGACGGCGCGAGATTTTCCTAAGTTTTCGTGTACCGATCGATGGGTTAGGTTAGGTTAGGTTAGGTTAGGTTAGGTTAGGTTAGGTTAGGTTAGGTTAGGTTAGGTTAGGTTAGGTTAGGTTAGGTTAGGTTAGGTTAGGTTAGGTTAGGTTAGGTTAGGTTAGGTTAGGTTAGGTTAGGTTAGGTTAGGTTAGGTTAGGTTAGGTTAGGTTAGGTTAGGTTAGGTTAGGTTAGGTTAGGTTTTTTTTTTTTTTTTTTTTTTTTTTTTTTTTTTTTTTTTTTTTTTTTTTTTTTTTTTTTTTTTGCACTAGCTCCGCTAACGTAATTAGCGCCTATGTTATACTGATTCTCATTCATACCAGTTCTCGCATATATTCTTCTCGCACTTTCATTCTTCATACTTGATCTTTCTTACATTCGTCTCCTTACTGTCTTTATGGGTGGGATTCCCATTTACTATATTCTTCTAATCTATTTTAATTTATTTATTTCTTCTTATGTAGGGAAAATAATTATCAGGTCTTATTTTTATTCTTATTTCTCTTCCTTCTTATTCTAATACATGTATTTATTACTAAATCTTATTTCTACTGTATTACATTTGTACGTTTATTTATACAACTTTTATACTATATTTTTTGTTATTCTACTGGTAGCTACTATTTTGTTCCTATTTGTACATTCTTTTCTATGCTTACATCTAAATATAACAATATTTTATGAAACATAGTTTTATTTATCTGTTTTGTTTCGTGCTATTACAATGTTTGCTACTGTTTCACAGAAATCAAGAAGCTTCTGTCTATTTTTGCTGCTCATTACTTCCCCTACACTTTCCCTGGTAAGCTTTACATCCAGCTTCTGTTCTACATTAAACCTCTCAGTGATGTGTACAGGACAATCAAGGACGATATGTGGGATAGACTCCTCTGCATCAGGATCGCAGATGCACGATGGGCTCTCCTTACACTTGAAGCGATTCAAGTATTCGGAGAACCCACCGTGCCCCGTCATAATCTGCGTAAGCACGCCTGCTGGCTGCACCTGCCTTACAATACGGAATGCGGTTATGGCGTTGGGAAAAAACATCCTCGTCACCGAGGCAGCCTTGCCCGACACATATCTCCGATTCCACTCATCAAGTGATCCCTTACGGATCTGGCGCCTGATGAATGAAATCGGACACTGGTCGTAGTCCGGCCTTCTCCGCAACGATAATGCTGCCTCCTTCGCCAACTCGTCCGCGCGCTCGTTCCCCGGCAAGCCCGCGTGGGCTTTGACCCAGAATAGAGACACAGCTTTATTTTGGTTCAAAGCTTGAGTCAAATTGGCTCGCGCGCGAACCGCCAAGGGATGGAGCGCGCCATGATTTGCCAGCGTCTGCAATGCAGACATTGAGTCGCTGTACAAACCATAGCTCGTCTCTCTGCGTTTGAGGATTACGTCCGTCGCTCTACAAATGGCCAGGAGTTCTGCTTGGTAGACTGTGCAGTACGCGGCGAGGCTAAGTTTGAGGTTCTGGATTTCACCTTCATTATCCCATAAGGATAATGCGGCTCCAACCTTCCCCTCAATCTTGCTGCCGTCAGTGAAGATTCGCACTGTCTGCACATTGTTTGTATCCACCTGCTGCTGGTCCGCCAAGCACATGAACTCCAGGTGCATTTGCATTGCCGGGTGAGGGGCTTCCGCGAATCCAGCCATACCCTCTATCTCCCTGTCTCCCGGCACGAACTGGGACAACCCTCTCCTCGCTTCATACAGGGCGGCTGCCTCCTGTATGCGGAGGTCTAGAGGAAGTATTCCAGAGAGCAACAGTGCGGAATTGAGAGAGACAGTACGGTAGGACTTGCAGAGTTTCTGGACGAATCCTCGTTGAACGGAGCCCAACCTCTTCCGTATCCCTAGCTTTTTCGTAGCGGGAGACCAGGCGCCAGCTGCGTACGTGACTATCGGTTCTATAGTGGCGGTGTAAATTGTGTGGATTACCTCCCTGTTTAACCCCCAACTGACCTTGGCCGCTCGAGACAGCTGCTTGTATATTTCGGCGGCTCGCTTACAGATGTTCGTTGCATGGTCGTTGAAGGTTAGCTTTTCATCTATGGTCAATCCCAGCAGCTTCATGTTCTTGACCAGACCAATGTTGACCCCAGCCATGCTCAGCGCTGGAGTGTCATATTTAAGCTTGTTGGTTATTAACATCGCACATGTTTTGTGCGGTGCGAAGCGCAACTTATTTCGGACACCCCAGCTCTGAACATGGGCGAGGGCTGCATTGGCAATTCTAGTGACTTCGCTTGCCGTGTCACCATCCACCGCCAGCACAATGTCATCCGCAAACGCCTGAACAAAGTTGCCGTTCCCTTCCAGCTCCTTCAGCAGTGGATCCAAGAGTAAATTCCACAGAATGGGACCGCCAATTGACCCTTGGACACAGCCTTTGTTCGTCTCTCGTGTGCATTCTTCCCCGGCATATCTCACCCTCACTTTTCTGCTGTCGAGGTAGCTGTCCAGTAGCCTCCTGATGTTCACCGGGCACTGTTCCTCAGCCAGTCTGACTTTGATTGCTGGCCACCACGCGCTATCAAAAGCGCCCTCTATATCCAATGACACCAGAACAATTAGCTTCTTCAGCCTCAACTTGTCTTGTACGTGCTTCATTAGTGTATATAGGGCGTCTTCGGTGCTCTTCTGGGGCATAAAGCCAAACTGACGAGTACTGAGCCGCGGCACTAATTGCCATTTTATCCGTGCTACTACCATCCTCTCCAGGATCTTTCCCAAGACTGGCAGTAGACCTATCGGTCTGTAAGACTTGGGATTACAATAATTATCCTTGCCCGGTTTTCGGAGGACGACCACCGTAGCCTCTTTCCAGATGTTCGGGAAGTGCGCCAATTCTAGGCATTTATTGTAAAGGGCAAGGAATGCGTCCAGATCCTGGTAGATCGCTCGACTGCAGATGTCCGACGTAAAACCGTCCGATCCGGGGGCCTTTTTTGGATTAAAACCTTCCACGGCAGTCTTCAGCTCCAGAGATGTAAACGGCGGATCATGGTATTCACCATGCTGCCAATCGTTTACTCGACTGGCTGCTTCCCTTGCAAGCCGGTGGTCTGTGTTGTCCTCTTCAACTGTATCCTTGGGATAGAACGTGTCGGCTAGTAGGGCTGCCGATTCTTTTGGGTTTAAGAATGCACCATCGCTAATTAGGGTCAGATCTTCTTTCCTCGTGACGGTCCTTCCAATAATTCTGTAGATGCCTTCCCATACTCCTTCGCGATCTTGTTTCTTACAAAATTCTTTCCAACTGGTGGTTTGGGCTTGTTGTGCAGTATTCTCATATAGTTCTTTCGCTTTCAGGTACTCGTCGACGACCATCGCTCTCCGGACCGGCGCGGCGTTGCGGATGCGGTTCTTCTTTGTGGTGACATCTTTCTTCATTGCAGCGAGCTCCTCGGACCACCACGGGACGGTAAGTTTTACTCTATTACTAACCTTAGGGATAGCACTTTCACAAGCTTTTTCAATCCCATTCTTGTATTTAATTACTAATTCCTCTAAGTTTTGTTTATTTTCTATATTTCTAATATTCTCTTCCTGTAGGTTATTTTCGATTTTAAATTCTAATATTGTGTCTTTAAATTTCGCCCAATCTGCCTTCTTGGTATTAAATTTTCTAGTTGTTCTAATAATATGTATTCCTTTTTCACGTTTTAGATTAATATTAAAAAAGATTGTGTTATGGTCCGAGCTCGTTACACCAGTATCGACCCGCCAGCCGTCCACCAGGTCAAGTAGATCTAACGAACATACTGTGACATCGACGTGACTCTTTAACGCTCGGCCACCTCTGACTGTGTCAAAAGTGGGCGTATCCCCCGTATTGAGTACCTGAAGCTCTAGCTCTTCCAGGGTCCCGGTCATCTGTTCACCCCTGGGGTCCTCAGTTGTACTGCCCCACCAGGTACTCTTCGCGTTTGCGTCGCCCCCTATAAGCAATCTACCGGTGGCCATTTCATTCTTAATCCTGGTTAACCGATCCAGGTATGGCTCTATGGGTTGGTCTGGCTCAAAGTAGTAAGAGACTACTACGATTTCCCACGCTTTGGTCCGGATCCCCACCACAACGATGTTATTTGTGGTGAGTTTCGGATAGGGGATGACGTCCAAGTCATTATCGAAGACCGCTATTGCCGCCTTCACCCTCCCACTTCCATCAACCTCGCACTGGTAGACTCTCGCTCCCCGGTAGCTCTTCATACTCCTCGCCCTTCCCACATAAGGCTCCTGGACCAGTGCCCATGAGATTTTGCGATCACTGGCCTCTAAGAAGAGTTCGGTGGTCGCCAGTTTCTTTCTTTGTAGGTTTGCTTGTGCCACTCGGTATGGTCTTGCCTTTTTTGACGCAGGAGTATTCCTTGGGACAACCTTAGCAGTACGCTATAGATGTTCTCGCTATAGTGTCCCATTTTCTTCTAACTGCACATTCTATGCTGAAGGCATTATGACCCGTCTTCTCGAGCTTCGCATGCGTACAATTACAGCACGTCGGTGTTGTGCCGGATAACCAGTCCGCGCAGTCGTTCTTCATGTGCGGTCCCCCACAATGACTGCATTTCTCCAGGGTCTCTGTGCACAGCTTTCGGCTATGCCCGTATCCGAGGCAGAGCGAACATTGGAGGAGTGGACTTTGGTCTTCGGCCCGGACACGCTGTAGGTCGATATAGACGTGTCCCCTCGCTGTTACTCTTTGCCAAATACTGGGCGAAGTACTTATCACAATATGCCCTGTGTGTGGGTTCCTGGCTCTCTTCCTGTACTTGATCTGTATCCTGTCCGCCTCGCCGTCGAGGCCGCGAAAGACATCTGGGTTCTGGTTCCTGAGCGCCTTAAGGACGTCCTCGTCGGTATTAACCAATAGGACGTCCCTAAGGATCAGCAACGGATCCCTGTTCTTAACGTCCTCCACGGTGAGGTCGGTTCCCTTCTTTTTTAATCTATCCTTTACTTTATCCCTCTCTTCCTTTGTTTCGAAGCTCATAATGACCTTCCTGTTCTTAGTCTTTCTTACGTTCTCTACTCTGATCCATTCCTCCTTGGCATCCACTGCTTCTCTGATCTTGGTCAGCACTCCTTCTCCCGTCGTCTTTTCGTCCTCCGTGGTTACGGCTATGGAGTGAAGAGCGGTTTGCCTGGGCGATGGTTTCACAGATTGACTTGCCGCTGCGCCAGCGTATGAGATGTTCTCGGTGTGATCTTGGCTAGTGCGCAGTGCCTCTTTCAATCTGTCCATCTTCTCGCTGTTTTCGGCAAGCTTCTTGCTGTGCTCTTCCAAGGCCTTCCTAAGAGACTCTGTCTCAGACCCCGTGACTCTCCTATCCCCACTCTCTTGCACAGAACACGAGGGCGAGGAGGGGAGAGCCACTGAGTTCTTTGCCTCTATAGTCGGTTTGACCTTCACGGAGGGGACTCTTCCTGCTCCTGCCTCAGCTTCCTTAACCAGAGCAAAGAGTCTCTCCACCTGGTTTGTGACATCCTCCTTTATCTCCCCCTTGATGTTCCTGGAGAGTGATAGCTGATGCTTAATCCTCGTGAGGCATCTCTTGGCTTCCGCTACTCTGGGGTTCCGAATTTTACTAGCCGGAGCTGGCGGGCTGTGTGCTTTCAGAAGGACAGGGGTTACTCTGGTTAGGGCAGGTGGTGCAGTTTTGGGCGGGGTGATGAGTTTACGGTTTTCACCTCTGCCAGCTTCCCATTCACCCACACTTCTTCTCACGTTTGGCTGAGTAGACGGTTCAGCCTCCTCTGTATTCTTTTGTGGACTCCTGTCTGGCGGGTTTTCCGTCGTCGCCCTCTTTGCTGGTGTGCGAATACCCAGCATTTTCGGTTGGTATGAATTAACTTAGAGCTAGTGCAACGTCAACGGGGTATTGTAAAGAGTACCCCGGTCAGTGTATATGGTAAAAGAAATTTAAATAGCTATAATATAAGATTAAGGTTATCAAAACCTTGTCAATATAATTTACTAATTGTTTTCTTGTTTCAGGTGTGTCAACGTGTCGTCGTTCGCAGCCGGGGGACCAGCAGGCGTGCTCAGCGGGATCCTATACAGGTAAGTAAGGTGTAAATGGTGATAGATGCCACTTTATGTGGCTCTACCCACGGGCTACCTGGTCTAATAGTAGAGTTTCAGTTTGGGGGATAGGTATAGGGGATGTTGGGTGAGGATTTTATGTGAGAGCCTTGTAAAAGAGTGCAGAACTGTACCCCAATTCTAATAGCACGAAACACAGAAATTCGCAATTTATTATAATATTACAATTTTAGGTCTTTAACGAGTCTCGCTCAGTCAAATTCTTATGTTAAAATTTTTGACTCTACGTAGAGTCGATCACTATTGTCCACTGGACAGGTCTCCCCGAGCCCCTCTCAACGAATCCAAACCCTGGCTCAGTATAATTATGTCAGTACCAGAGTAAATAAAGTAGTCTGGGTCCGTCGAGGACCTCTATCAAACCTAATACTAGCTAATGCTACTTGAAACTAATTAAAAACTATTTCTCCGACTTGTTTGCGTTCGACTCTACTACGACTCTAGGTAGAGCCGCCCGTCCAGTACCGATCGATAGCCCTCGTCGGGGGCTGGTCAGCCGTAAAAACCGCAGCTCTCTACGACCAACGGTTGCCAAGATATTCAACTTTTAATTTTTCAATATGGCGGACTTGATTGTTGCCTGGATCTAGATTATTTTTCTAAAATCAATATCTCGGGAACCGCCGGTCGCAGAGACGTGTGCGACGGCTCTCCGTACTCGTCTTGAAAGGAGCTATGCGCTTCCGGTCTCAGTTTTAAGTTTGGAGGGTCATCTCTATCTAGAGTCAGTGGCCGGTGCAGTCGATAAAGGCCGCCACTCTTATCTACACAAAGAAAACCGCAGCTTCCTGCGATTTATATTGGAGAAGTTATGCCCGTTAAAAGTTTTCAAAAATGGCCGCCAAGATGGCCGCCGCTTTTGACTATATTTCCAAATTCCTTTCTATTTGGTCCGATCGGCCCGTGTTTGGGCTCGTTTTAAAGGTCTTTGAATGACCTATCTAAATCTAAAACTATTTTAACGAAAAAAGCAACCCCCGATTTTTAAGGGTTGAAAAACTTGGATTTTTACTCTAAATTTAAAATTAAAAATATTTACAAAAAATATAGGAGATTTTAAAAACTTGTCAGGGCATAACTATTCTTAGAACTATTTTTCAGAGTATGTTGTAAAGTTATTGCACCCTTATTTCTTGTACCACGTGGCAACCCCTAAATTTCAAAAAATTATATCTAAAAAACTATTAGGCCAAAAATTCTAAAATTTTGAATACGGTTAGAATTAATTAAACTTTACAGAATAAAAGAAAAATAAAGGGGGGTCGTCGATTTATATTTTGAGAAAATTAACCTTGAAATTTCGAAAAAACTTTAAAATGCAATAACTTTACAAACCCTTATCTAATTTTGACAAACGAGGTGTCGCCGTGCAGCTCCCGTTGGGCTCCGTCGAATGAGGTCGCCGGAAGCGCCCTCTGTTGTCCGGAAACAAAGCACGTGGCCACGTGCTTTCCAGTTTTTCTTAATTTTCTCCGCATCCACAAACGAGAAAAATCCAAGTGAGGTGTCTTCTTTTAGGTCTCGGTGAGGCGCGTCGAATCGCGTAATAAAAACCGTGGGTCGTCGATCTAAAACGGGCAGCGTTCGCCGTCAAAATTTGAAAATTTTCAAACTTTACGGTTTTTCGACCGCTGCACCTCCAACTTTGCACCGATTTTCACGCACTTTTCACCGTTTTATAGAACTCACAGAAACGCAACTTTTGACACTTCTCACTTGAAGATTGGTTGAGAAAAACCCACTTTTTTGAATTTTTTAAACTTTAAATTTGCGCGGAGCGACACTAAAAAACTTGTTACGCGTGCGCTACCGACTGCGGGCGACGGCGGAGAGGGGGGGTTAGGTTAGGTTAGGTTAGGTTAGGTTAGGTTAGGTTAGGTTAGGTTAGGTTAGGTTAGGTTAGGTTAGGTTAGGTTAGGTTAGGTTAGGTTAGGTTAGGTTAGGTTAGGTTAGGTTAGGTTAGGTTAGGTTAGGTTAGGTTAGGTTAGGTTAGGTTAGGTTAGGTTAGGTTAGGTTAGGTTAGGTTAGGTTAGGTTAGGTTAGGTTAGGTTAGGTTAGGTTAGGTTAGGTTAGGTTAGGTTAGGTTAGGTTAGGTTAGGTTAGGTTAGGTTAGGTTAGGTTAGGTTAGGTTAGGTTAGGTTAGGTTAGGTTAGGTTAGGTTAGGTTAGGTTAGGTTAGGTTAGGTTAGGTTAGGTTAGGTTAGGTTAGGTTAGGTTAGGTTAGGTTAGGTTAGGTTAGGTTAGGTTAGGTTAGGTTAGGTTAGGTTAGGTTAGGTTAGGTTAGGTTAGGTTAGGTTAGGTTAGGTTAGGTTAGGTTAGGTTAGGTTAGGTTAGGTTAGGTTAGGTTAGGTTAGGTTAGGTTAGGTTAGGTTAGGTTAGGTTAGGTTAGGTTAGGTTAGGTTAGGTTAGGTTAGGTTAGGTTAGGTTAGGTTAGGTTAGGTTAGGTTAGGTTAGGTTAGGTTAGGTTAGGTTAGGTTAGGTTAGGTTAGGTTAGGTTAGGTTAGGTTAGGTTAGGTTAGGTTAGGTTAGGTTAGGTTAGGTTAGGTTAGGTTAGGTTAGGTTAGGTTAGGTTAGGTTAGGTTAGGTTAGGTTAGGTTAGGTTAGGTTAGGTTAGGTTAGGTTAGGTTAGGTTAGGTTAGGTTAGGTTAGGTTAGGTTAGGTTAGGTTAGGTTAGGTTAGGTTAGGTTAGGTTAGGTTAGGTTAGGTTAGGTTAGGTTAGGTTAGGTTAGGTTAGGTTAGGTTAGGTTAGGTTAGGTTAGGTTAGGTTAGGTTAGGTTAGGTTAGGTTAGGTTAGGTTAGGTTAGGTTAGGTTAGGTTAGGTTAGGTTAGGTTAGGTTAGGTTAGGTTAGGTTAGGTTAGGTTAGGTTAGGTTAGGTTAGGTTAGGTTAGGTTAGGTTAGGTTAGGTTAGGTTAGGTTAGGTTAGGTTAGGTTAGGTTAGGTTAGGTTAGGTTAGGTTAGGTTAGGTTAGGTTAGGTTAGGTTAGGTTAGGTTAGGTTAGGTTAGGTTAGGTTAGGTTAGGTTAGGTTAGGTTAGGTTAGGTTAGGTTAGGTTAGGTTAGGTTAGGTTAGGTTAGGTTAGGTTAGGTTAGGTTAGGTTAGGTTAGGTTAGGTTAGGTTAGGTTAGGTTAGGTTAGGTTAGGTTAGGTTAGGTTAGGTTAGGTTAGG